>JAJOOS010010897.1:0-41190 GCA_029582725.1 Solanum chiquidenum | reverse complement strand
CGAGAAAAACATATATTAAATGGAGTAAACTATTAGATATCGAATGATGATAACAAATCATTCTAACCAGAAAACTTCCTATGTTTTGAAATAGCATACCTCAAAAAATTGACTAACACTTCAATCAACTTTCAATTCTTAAAGTACTCATAATACCCACTGATAAAATTCAGTAAAAATAGATAACTTACAATATAAAAGCCAAAAACTATGGAAATGCAAAGTTATTAACTCTCAAACGATTTTTTTAATGAACAAAAAATCTCATCCTTGTATGTGAAGGAATGACGTTTTGGTGAAGAAATTAGAGATTTGTAAGAGATTTTTTTATTGTATCTTTAACAATTTCAGTAGAGAAAACTTGTCTGAATGCTCAATTAATGTTTGTTATTCAATCTGCACTAACAAATACTTATAACAATAACTTTGCAGATAAACAACAAAGTTTAAGAATGTACTCAAAAACAACAATTAATAATATAAGCATAAATTAATGACTGCAAAAAGCATACCAGGATCTGTATCAATAGAATGAAACAGAATGAAAAAAAATCGAGCCCACTGAATGTACAATGTCCCCTTAAGGGAATTATTCCCCTCTAGTACCCGAGGTTTAAAGGAATAGATCCTCTCATGATAGAACAATTCTATTCACCAGTGTATTGATACAAAAACAATGGTGTCAGTGAGGCACTCAACAGGAGCAAAGTACACAAATATTTAACAGTCCAGAAGAAGAAGAAGAAGTTCAGAATTTTTGTTGTTTTAAAATGAGAGAAAATTCCTCTATTTATAGACAACAAAGGGTAGTGTGAACAAATGTTTATTGTGCCTTATCGAAAAGATCACAACTCTTTGGGATAAGTTGTGACCTTTCGGAAAGGTCACAATCTTTCATAAAAGTTACAACTTTTTATAAAAGTCGCAAGTTTTCATTAATGTCACAACTTTTCATAAAAGACAACTTTTCATGAAAGAGGAAGGCTAATTTTGGGAATAAAATAAATTAAAAGGGGATCCTGGTTTGTGATGACGCCACGTAAGCGGGCCTAGGTTCTCTTTTATATAAATATATGATTTAAAAAATCCATATTACAGCTAGTAGCTGCATTAAACTAATTGCCAAGTTGCTAGAGTTATTTCAGCTTTGACTCTGAGCCTAAACTAATTAGTGGGACTGTGTCTAGTAGAAAGTCCTTTGTGTACTTAAACGAGCTTTTGACCATTAAAATTATAACTACCATTTTTGAAAAGTAGTAGTAATTTTTATTTTCAAAGTTTAAAAAAAATTGAAAATTAGAATTGCGTTTTTTCCTTGTATTGAGTTTTTACAGTAATTTGAAGTGAAAGTAATTTTTTGGTATTTTTCTAATTTCATAACCAAAAGCCAAATTTCAACTTCAGAATGTATGATCAAATAAGCTACAATAAGCAGGGGAAAGTTCACAATGCATATCTAAAACACAACTTCAAAAATCAAAAATTCAAATTTCGAGGTTTTGACTTCAAAATCTATGATTATCGCCATGAGAAATCCCAAATGTCAGTTTGGCCATCAAATATTTTCAAATTACCAAAAGCCGATCTACTATATGATCAAACAAGAGCATATAATTTGTAAATTTCAACTTCAAAATCTATGATCAAACGGAAGCTAATAATAATAATAAGAAGAAGGGATCGAAAGAGAACATACGACATCGCCCCGAGAAATTCCAAAATGGGTAAAAGCAGAAGCAAGTTGTAAACACCTTCGTCTTGTCTCCGCCCAAGTAAACTTAACATCGCCATAAACGATAGAAATTCTGTTTCTGTATACCATTCCTGATCTTAACAAAAAGCTTATTGGACTCAACGGAACGTAATTTGCAGAGCATCTAATCGTCCCCTCCATTTTCAAATTTCAAATTGAGAGCACTAAAGAAGAAGAAGAGAGAAAAATCACAAGACAAATAGAGTAATTATTATTTTAATCTATGGTGCTTGTACTTTTTATAGTGAACCCAATATTATTAACGGCTCGTTTGGTAGTGAAGGTCACGTCTAAGTAATACAATAGATATTTTTAAATTTTATGTGAATTATTTAAAAAAAAATCAATTATTGATAGTGTGAAAAATATTTTTTTATTTCGAGTTGATTCGTATGGTGCTTGTGCTTTTTATAGTGAAACCCAATACTCTATATGTTTCAATTATATGACACTTTTCAAATTTTGAGATTCAAACATAAATTGAGATAGAGAGAGTATTATAAGTGCTCGTTTGGTAGTTGGTTTGGAGTCATGCCTAAGTAATACATAAAGAGAAATATTGAAAATATTTTTTAAATTGGGTGTGAATTATTAATTTTATTTTTGAAGTATTGACAGTTTTAAAAATACTTTTTTACTTGATTAACTGAAATACAGTACCTTTAAATTCTCATCAAGTTTAGGAGGGTTTCAATACTTCTCTCAACTTTTTTTATTAAGAGTATCATGCTCCTGCAAGAGTCTGAAATCACTTGCTATGTCATGTAACATATCAGAGGTGTATCTAAATTTAGTTAGTCAAATAGAGAAATAAGCGTTTTTCAGATTGTCAATAATACGGGGGCGAAGTTAGTAACTTCTATCAAATTTATTACTTCTCTCTAATATATATTATATTTGATAGTTAATTACGAGGTTGATTATTTATATATAACATTTAATATTATTTTGATTTGAAATTTAAAAACTAACATAACTTATAAATCTATAATAATTGTATAAATTAATACATAAATTTAGTTATCGAAAGACAAAGAAAAGAGAATCACGAAAACAATATTGTCCGTATAGCACTTTCGGCAACCGTATTGATTAAGTAGTAGTCCTATTTTAGCATTTTTTAAAACGTGTGCTTTTAATATTCAACCCAATATGTTTTTCTTAGAGAAAATTATATTTATGTATTTATAGTATTTATTGAATTAATTTTTAAGAAAATTATGTGTTTATTTATATTTTGAATTTTTTAATGAAAATTATGTCTCTATCAGTGTTATGAAGAGTCATTTGGTAGTTGATTTGGAATTTTGTAAGAGTAAATATCATGTTTGATAGATGGTAAGAAGTTTAGTTATTCATGTATAAAATTAATATGATTTTTGTCTGCAATTTAAAAATTTATATAATTGTTATATGTATAAATTACGAGATGCTCTATGTATTATTTTATGTAAATAACTAACTAATATATAAATAATTAATCTCTATTTAATTAATATTCCTATAAAATAATATATTATTTTTATTGGGGGTAGCTAGTGTTAGAGGAACAAGACAATTACAAATAAATGTTGATTTGAGATAATGGACCACATATATTTGCAGAAAAATAATAAATGAAAGAATAGAACTTTCATGTATAGGTAGGATTTTTAGATAAAATTTTAAGTTTGCTAGAAAATTTTGTCATTTTATGCATCAACAAATTGTATGTATAAGGACTATATATATATAATATAATGTCGTGGTAAATTTTTTATAGTATATGCAGGCGTTTTTCAGACATGGATCGAGGTAATAGACTCAATCAAAGACTTTCCAACTCCCCTTTTCAAAGGGTTTAATGATTTAAACGAGGCACTAGACTACGCAAGAGGAACTCTGGGACCAAACTATTTCATAAGCCCAACCTTAAGACAAACTACAATCCCTTTCTTACAATACAACATCCAAAAAGATACAGATAAAATAATTTTTTGTGACCACTGCTCTTCAATGACCGAAGAATTCAAAAGACTAAACCAAACTATTGAGAGACTATAGAAAGAAAAAGAAAAAATGACCCAACATATTCATTTCTTACAAGAAAAAATAAAGACTTTACATTTTAGTACCAACCAAGGTATACCGTTACAAATAAAAGACCATCCAGAAGGATCAAAGAGTTTACAATAAAGCCAACACATATTAGCAAGTTATTGACACAGTTCATTTCTTCGTAACCCTTAGTTTGTATTCCTATTTTTATGTATTTACCAAATTCATTTATATAATGTCGGGTCTTGTCTAAAGACACTATGTTGTGGTAAATTTTCTATAGTATATTCTACTGGTGGTACTGGTGTTGTCTTTTGAAAGGGGCTTGAACTTGTAGAAGCGGTTTCCATAAACTCTTTTAAACTACGTGTTGTTTCATCAACACTTTGTCTTCTTGTTTATTTTCTTCTTGTCTATATCCATAATTATCTGTCCTGAATTTGCATTCTTTAAAATGTTTTTCTATTATAGAAAATTCTATTTCTCCTAATTTACAACCTTTACATTTAAATAAAGTTATTTTATTTGCTTGATGTATTTCTTTAGCTTTTGCTATTGATAAATCTACTTCATAGTCTTCTTCTTTTATATTTTGAATATTCATTCCTTCCATATTTATAGTTGTTTCGTTGTCATCCAAATCCTCGTCTATTTTTTTCTGGTCTGTATATTTATAATCCGTGAATCTGATTGAGGTTTGTCCTTTATTATTAGTATATGTAAGGTGGTTATTAGGTCTTAAAACTTCCTTTTTACAGAATTTCTCTAAATTTCATTCTCTACCTGCATATTCTTCTGAGACTAGTTTTAATGGTTTCATTAATTTTATGCCTTTATTTCCCATTAATTCTACTGCATCGTTTATTTTAATTTTAAATTTTGAACTGCTGTTGGTGGCTAATTTTCCAATAAAGCCAACACATATTAGCAAGTTATTGCCACAGTTCATTTCTTCGTAACGCTTAGTTTGTATTCCTATTTTTATGTATTTACCAAATTCATTTGAATTTATCATAAAGTCTGGACTACAATAAAATATTCCTCCGTTGTTGGTCATATCTACCTCTGTTAAACCTATTATAGATCTTTTTGATTCGGACCATCTATCATCGTATAAAGTAATTAGTACTTTAGTTCCTAGATTTTTTCTAGTTAATCCTTTAAGTCCAATTACTACCAATCCCATATGCATGAGACTCATTCGTCTTTTTTGTATTTCTTTCATAGATTCTTTGCGGATTAAACTTATATTTTCACTATCGTTTTCTGATACGCACAACTGTTCTTCTCTATAATGTTTGTATAAGTGTGATGTCGAAGAAAATATTCCTGTATTATACAGTACATGTGGGTTTAATAGTTTTAATCTATTTTGTTGAAAAAATTCTATGTCTTTGTCTACGTCTATTATCTCATCTAGTTGTTGACTACTGTTGGGTCTGGATGAATTCATTATTCTTGATAACATATTGTTTCCTAATCGATCTTGAGAGAAACTGTCCCTTCTTTCTTGGGAACCTCGATTTCTATTTGAAAAAATGTCCATGCTTTGTCTCTTTTTGTAATCTTAGGTCTATCCTTTTGGGGGTTTATTTCTGTCTTTTTGAGTTGTTCTATTAAAGCTTGTATATCGTTATCTTGTTTAGCTTTTTCTTTAGGAATTTTAGTTTCTAATAAGATATCTAATTTTTTATTTATTTCTGTGATATTATCTTCTAGCTTCTTATTTAATTCTAACAGTGCAAGTATTATTAGATTATTTTGTTTTACTCCTATTAAGTCTGTTTTTTTTTTTTTACTCTGTTCATCTCTTTTCTTTAACCCATATTTTTAGCACCTGCTTGTTTAACCACACCCTTCTGGCATTGTATTTGGGTTGGTTTTTTCTTCTACTTTTTCTTTTCCCTTTCTAATTTACTTATTCTGTCTTCTAAACTATCAATCCTTTTTTCTAAAGATATTAATGTTTTTTCTTTTGTACTTATTGTTTGGTCTATAATTTTTATGTTAAATATTTTGTCAATGCAATTAAGGCATCCTTATTTTTTGTCTGTAAAGTAATGGCTCAATGAATTTAACACTGAAATGAAATAACTGTTGTCTCTTGGAACTTTGTTGTACGCTATCCATAGGTTGTCTATCAAGCATTTTTGCGATTTATCTATCTTTGTTTCTGGTTTTACTCTGAAACTTAAATTTGATGGGGATAGAATATTAGATTCTGCTTCCCAAAATATAGTCTTTCCATGCTTGGAGTGTTCAGTCTTGCTTCTTCTAGTCTTGTTTGAGGTTGAAATAAAGTATTTCTTAATAGCGTTTGTAAATACAAGTCTTTGTCAAACTATTTTTATAAATACAAAGAGTTTCCGAAGTACAAATGTCACAATAAATATGTCATTAGAATTTCTCTTATGCTCAACTGACAATGCTCCCTGGTAAAATTTGAGATCAAGGCGAGGGAGCTACACAAGCACTTGCAAGAGAGTGAGCTGCAAATCAAAAAGTTATATAAGCTATACTCAGCAGTCATAAAATGATATTCATTTGCTGAAATAGCTCATAGATTTCAGTGATAGTTCGATTTGGTATTTGCTTAGCCCATACTACAAAGTGACGTCCTGATAGAGAAGTTTATGAATTCATTGCCAGATGTCAGAATTGCTTCAATTTTCATTTGTACTACAATAAAACACATGTACTTTAAGGCCTATGCGCAGAAGTGTAATAAAATAACATAAATGTACTGAATGACTTGTTTTCACATTAGCTTCTCTAGTTCTTTCTTCTAACTCTTTCCTCTCCGACTAATAGTCAAAACTATGAATCTGTATCATTGTGCTACAAGATACAAGATGTTTCTTTAGCTTAAGCCTTCTCTTATCAATAGTAATTATTCTTGCAGCACATATTATATATTCAAAGTATACATACATTTTCTTGTAATTGTAGGCATAATAGACAAGCTAACATTTTCTTACTGACACTACAATGCAACGACTCTTTGGTAGACAGAATCTTCCAATTAAGGAAACTTCAATTGGCCAAACAAAATTGTCCTGTTCATCTCCACAACTAAGTGCCTTCAAGGGATATCCTCGCTAGTTATTCGTGGTCTTCACGAAGACATCAGGACCTGTCAAATAACGTCATCAAGACACGAAATTACTATGTTCGTGAGAATGTATATAGAAAAAAATGTCATTTTGAAATAAATAGAAATGTAGATAATTTACCTAGTATTTGATCTATTTAAATAGAAGAAATTTCTTTCAATCACCATATTTCTACCCCCAGATCATTGTCTAAGTATCTGTATTTGGATCCGTATCCTATATCATGAAGAGTCCGACCTCTAAATTCACATCGGTATCAAACACCCTCACCCAAATCCAAGCAACTTAGGTTGAAAGTAAAAGAGTTCTGCCATAATGTATCTTGCAGACTACATAAAAAACTTTTTGCATTTCTTTTGAGTTTAAAAATACAGAGTATACAACACAAAGATGAAAAACAATTGCTATAAAAGCATTTTCAAACTTTTTTGCAACTAAAACGGGTCCTACAGGACTATATAGAACTAAAACCATTCACCTTGCCACATTTATTTGAAAATTAAAAAAAAAAACAGATCTTTAAAATTTCTGCAAAGCTTACCAACTGACAACTGAGTTATTTCTATAGAAATTTCAATAAAATTTGTAGATGAAGGAATCATATCCTAAAACACTAAAAAGAAAAATTGTCTTTTCGCTCACCTCTCTTTTTATGTCTTTGAAAGAAAATACTTGAAACAACTTCTGTAATAAGTTGCATATTTCATGATTTTATTCAGCTAAAATCTGTGATTACATGTGTTTGATATGATTGAAGTTATTTTGCGTCCACTTTCTATGAACACACTAAAGACCATAACTGTCCAAATGTTTTCGATATAGGGCCTACTTTAAATATTGTGTCACATTCATTTGATGCTAGCAATTAATTAAGGTCAAGATTTGCATCAACGGTAGAAACAAAACCAAATACCACTACAAATTAACAAAATCCGAAAGACAATGACATCAACTATGTTTTTACATAGTGAATAGATCATTTTCACCATAGTAACTTGTGGGACATATAAAATAGACACCAAAACACAATTAAAAACTCTTGAAATGAAAACCCACAAATTTCAAGTTTTCATACCACAATTCAACTCTAACTCAATTGTACTTCATACATAATGATCCCAATAAGAAGATTGTTATAAGCTAAATCAATAGATTGGGGAATCAATTCATACCTTATACCAGCAGCCTCATATTCTTCCATCTTTTGTGGCGCAACCAGAATTTCAAAAAATTAAACACCAAATTAGCGCAAAGTTCAATATCATTTCTATATATATAATATAACAAAAAAAAATATAAAGTCTTTTTTTAATGACCCTGGTGACAGCATACTTATGCTATTATTAGATTCTTAAAAGAACAGTAAGATTTATTATATTTGGAAAATATAAACAGAATTGAAAGATTCGTTGAGTTGATTGACTTTGCCTTTTGCCTCTTAGGATTTTTTTCTTCAACTCAATTCTTGTGCTGAATTTTGAAGTTGAGAGTAGAAAATGAATGCTAGAGAAATAAAATAATTGTCCTCCAAACCTTAACTCCAATCATGAATCAAATGAGTACTTAGATATCTACAATAGGCATATAATAACTCTCAATGAACTTGAGAATGAGTCGACATAAAAATTAGTTCAAGAACTCAAGTATACCTCCACAAATAAGTGCAAATGATGAAAACGAAAAGTGATTTTTTTTGTGGCTGAAAAAAAAAAGCAATCAGATTGGACATGAACAGAATATGAACACACATAATTTAAAATTTGAAAAGTATTCTAAAACAAGTGGTCCAATTATTACACAACCAATCAATTCAAACTTGTTTGTTTTGATTGTATTTGCACACTATTAACAAATAGCTAGTAGTAATGATGCGGAAGGACTACTAAAAACAAAAAGATGATTACTGACAATTAATTGGTGGGAATTAAAGAGTATTTGTTATAAGGAAAAAATATTTTGTATAGATATAGATTATTGAATATAAAAAGAACTTTTAAATTAGTGATGAAAGTGGGCAAACATACTAGATATGATATTTTGCAATTTTTTATTTTATTGTTTAGATTTTTTAACTTTGTCATTACTATCAAAGGGGGGAATAATATAATATCGACAAGAAAAAATGGCTCAAAATATTATAACAAGAAATAGCATAAAATGTATTCATATTTGAATCCAAATATGTGATTATACAACATAATCATGTCAAATACATTAGAGCTCATATAAACATTATTCTCACAATATCAATATAATATATTATAAAACAATATATTATATATGATCGCTACGATTAATAATTGTTGTACTTCTAATCTTGAGCTTTGCGCGATTGATGTAATGAGAAATTGTATCATTAAAACTATCTCTTCTTATTGTAGGCTTTCTAGAACCACCATCATCAACCGTACTAAAATTTGATGTCGTTGTTCTCATCTTGTTCTTCACTCGATTAATATAACCAGAAAAGTATTTGTCATTATGATTTTTGTCACTATGCTTGTTATCTGTTAGAAAATTTGAAGAAGAGACAACATTCAAAATATGATCACTATAAGTACAAATAAGTGTGAATTCTGACACTCGCTTCTTGTTGGTCGAGTGACATATCAAAAGAAACAAAAAGATCGATAAGAATATCATTACTTTACTTTTTAAACCTTAAAACGAAGATATTGATACAACCAAGACTCGAGAGAGACCTCAAATGTAATATATATTATATACTATTATCAAAGAGATTTTAGCCACATCTTTAGTTCAAAACTTATAAAAAGAGAAACTGATGGCTAATATGATTTTTTCTTTCTTTGGTGATCAACTTATTAAAAGAGAAAGGATGAAAATTATATTCATATCAAATAGACTGAGACAAGCATCTACTAAACTAATTAAAAAGGGCAATTCAATGCATTAAGCTTTTGGTATGCACAAGACTCGGAGAATGATCGATTTCCATTAGGATTGGAGTTGGACTATCATATATGCATCCTTAATTGCTTCTCATTATTCCACAAGAGGTTTGTAACTTCTTTTTCACTGGCTAGAAGCAAATTTATGATCTGAACTTTATGAAATTGAGTTCGAGATTCTAGACAAGTCATTTAACCTATTGAATCAAAATTAATTATTTATTCTTATTAAGTGAGTTTTTTAACACATATATACAAAGTCTGAACTAAAACTATTGAATTTCGATAAACATGTTATTAACACTCGGCATCCTCCCCTACACATGACACGATGACAATAACTAGGATCTGAACAGAGTAGAGTGTACACAGGCTTTACCAAGGTAGAGAAGTTGTTTCCAAAAGACCCTCGACTACATGATATGATGACTAAGTAATATTGGAATGCATGAATAAAGATAAAAACATTAACAAAAATCACCTTTAATTTCCTTTTGATGAACTTTTCCTGGAGCATGATTGTAATCTATAAGCACCATGTTTGATTTTGATTTCCCTTTTATTTCATCAGAACTTTGGCTTTGTTTCTTTCTATTATCCAACTTGAAAATCTTTTTGTATTGGGAGTCTTTGTTGATCTTTGCCATTTTGATTCTTGAAATTTCAAGAAAACACTAGGCAAATATTACTAGCAATTTGTGAGTATATTGTTGAGAAGAAAGAGCTTGGATTAGAGCTTATTAATAAGAGGAGATTAATGATTATTGAGGAATTAATATTGTTCCTTTGTACATTAACCAACATGTGACACTCATGTTCTCTGTGGAAAAGACTAATTACTCCCTGGATATTCCACATAGTATATAATATATGCCATTAAGAAATTATTAATTACTCTATCATTTTCGATTTACACAAAGGTGTGAGATGTAGAGAAGGATTGAGCCATAAGGATCGATTGTATGCAACCTTCATGTATTTTTTTAAGAGGCTATTTTCATAACTCAAATCTGTGATTTACTATCACATAACAAGAATATTACTCATTACGTCAAAAAATTTCTTATAAAAAAAATAATTTTTTGAAATTATGATCTCAAATATGTCATAAGTAGTTAATATACAAATAATATAAGTGAATTCAACTTTATTATATATATATATACATAATATAATTTTTTGAGAAGTCCGGAGGAACGATAACCTCCACAATTTTTGTTAGTGGCCTACTAGGGGATCATATTCGTGACTTTCAACATGTTTTCATGACTTTGGATAAAGATAAAGATATTTACTATTATAAAAGCATAATTAGTTGTTAAATTCTGCAAATTATATCTACGCATTACCAGAATAATAATAATAACAATAATAATAATGATAATGATAATAAAAAAAGTGGAATCAGGTTCTTTAGGGGGTTTAGGTGGAGTAGGGGTGGCCCAAAGTTGTCTAGAGAATATTTCACTTTTGGTGTATTTTAATCAGAGACTCTATAATCAACACATTTTTAATTAAGTTTCAACTATTGATAAGACGGTTATAGTTTTAGCAATTTTTTCTAAAAGATGTGACTGCAAGTGAAAATGTCTCATGAATAAGCTTTATGATAGGACGGTCTTTGTAGACATTTGACGATAAATTTGCGCTTGTTTGAAGATATCATCATAAATGAGGCATTCATATATAAGGAGCAAGGTATTGTAATGCAGTAAGGAAATACGTCATTTTGACTACCACAATAGTATATTTCATCGCTCCTCCTTTCTATAAAATAATTACTACCTGAATCACTAAAGATATTTTTTGTTCATTAACTACATAAGCACATATTACATTTTGATCTTATTGATTAAGAATCCCTACGATTAGGGGTGTATATTGAATTTTACATATCTAGTATCGACTATCTATTTCATAATTCATTAATATACAAGTTTAAATTTGAGGTTATGGAGTTTTAATAAGGATTTACTTCTATTATTACAAATTAGTTTTATTGGTGATCATCTAATTTTGAATTTGTTATATAAAAGTTTTTCTAAGAAAAATTATTGTATAAAAGTCTTTCAATTTAAACTATATCACACACAAGTTATTAAATATAACTTTTCTCCTATAAAGACCATTCAACTTTAGCCAAATTAATAAATAAGTAAATCTCATTTGTTAATATTTTATGCTAAAGATATGAAATGACTCTCCATTATATGTTATTATGGTACAAGTGATTGAAATATGATATAAATATCGGAATTTCAATCATATAAATCTTAAATTCATGCAAAAATACTTCAATTTTAGTCATATGCAGTGGCCTTCTAACTTCCAACAATATTTTTACAATTTCAAAAGATGTGCATATTTGAATTTGTCCTAAAATTAGTGAACCAAACTTGCAAATTTCCATTCATTGTGAATTTGACTTAATGATGATCTCAAAATTGATTACTCGTGTGCTCAATCAGAGTATAACTTAAATTTTCATACAAGGTTTGATACATTGCAAATTAGATTCAAGAACTTTTATTATGATAGTTAATGCTCCACACAACTCTTCATATATTAGAACATGTACTTATTTGAAGTTGGACCTTGCGCTAACTTATACAGAAACTTAATCCGTGGAGAAGCTTCTAACCAAACTTTGTACTAGAGTTTCACTTGTGACCTTAATTTCACATCCAACTCACTTTCCATACTCAGACTTCGATATTTATTTTTTTATTATCATAGTGTTCGAGCAATTTCCACATGATACTTGTCACCTCTCACTAGCAACATACATCAGGTACAATCCGAGACCTCATAGTGTTCAATCCACGTCTTTAACCACTAAAATCAGTTCTTGATCTTTATACATAAGACAACCAAATTCAAATCTAATTACATACATCGAACCATTCAAATCATATTTCAAAGGTACGAGGTGTTACAATAACGCCCCCAAAAACAGATATTGGTGCACTTCACCCAACAAATGGAGCTCCATTTAACAAAACCCGACCCATAATATCCATTTGAGAGGTCATTCAATACGTCGTCGTTTCTCTCTCGCTTAAACCCTAAACCCTCATAAAATCCAAAATATTTCCACTTCCCATTTTCATTTTTTTCTCAGCTCTGCGTCTTCTTCAATGGCGTCAGTTGCTTTCAGAAGCTCAAATTCGAAGGGATTGCTTGCAGTTTCACCTCAATTATACTCTTCATGCTGTAGAGGATCGGTGCCAGCTCAATTCTCGCTCTCCGAAACCATAAATTCAAATGAAGCTCCCGCATTTTGTAACCATCCATGGTGGAGATCCATGGCTACCTTCACTCGAACGTAAGATAATTTTTTTTTTCATTTTTTTAGAGATTTTTATATCAGTGTAATGATCCGCATTACGAAAATCGGGGTTTTAAAGGCAAAATGTTGTGTTAGTTGAGGTGTAGTTGATTGATTGATAAGAGTATGCAAGCACTCATTTTAATAATTTGCTTGTTGATCCAGGTAAGAAGAAATTTTTCTTGTTTAGAGATTTGTTATGATAGGCATTTATAAAAAAATGCCTTTTTACAAAACAGTGTTGTGTTAGATTGAAATGGAATTATGTGGTGTTAGTGGTTGATATGCCCAACCTTGTCTAGCTTTGGATTGAGGTGTGGTTGGTTGATTGATCGGTGTATGTGAGCGCTCATTTTTATTATCTTATTGTTGATCCAGGCAAGATGAAATTTTTATTGTTTAAATATTTGTAATGATAGGCATTTATAAAAACTGCCTTTTGAAGGCAAAACTATGTTGTGTTAGAAGAAAATGAAATTCGAATAGACCAGAATGTATACAAATGGTTGATATGCTCAACCTTGGCTAACTTTTGAATTGAGGTGTAGTTGATTGATTAGAGTATGGGAGCACTCATTTTAATAATTTGGTTGTTGATCCATTCAGTTCTCACTTAATGAAAAGCTAAATGCAACTCACACTTCCTAATACATGGTGGAGATCCATGGCTATCTTCACTTGAACCTAAGATTGATTTTTTATTGTTTAGAGATTTGTAATGATACACATTTATTCATAAGCACTTTTTGAAGGCAAAATTATATTTTGTTAGGATAAAATGAAGTTCAAATAGAGCAGAATGTATATAGATAATTGGCTAGCTAGCTCCGGACTGTGGTTTAGTTGATTGATTGATTAGAGTATGCAAGCACTTATTTTAATAATTTTCTTATTTATCCATTCAGTTCTCACTTAATGAAAAGCTAAATGCAAATTAGATTCTCACACTTCCTAAACACATAGTGAAGATCCGTGGCTACTTTCAGTCGAATGTAAGATTAATATTTCATTCATTAGAATCACTGTACAGATAACATTTATAAAAAATGCCTTTTTAAGGAAAAAATTGTTTAGTTAGAATGAAATGAAATTTGAATAAAGCAGAATATATTGTTCCTGAAATATGGAGATTTTTCGGGTTTCTCTTTACTGATTGGATGGAAATATAAATATCAACTATCAAGGAGAAATGCCATGTCAGTCAAACAATTAACAAATTATGAATCACTCCTAAAGTAGCTGGGGTCAGTTATATGAACCTGTGATATCTATTCCGCTCTACATAGGCACATATTTCTGTCCTCAGTCAACTATGCTAAGTTGGAAATGTTGGATTGAAAATTTCACCATCCAATTTTTGTTCTCATCTAATAATATCTTTTGGGTTCCTGCAGAAAACCTCATGTTAACGTGGGAACTATTGGCCATGTTGATCATGGAAAGACTACTCTAACAGCTGCAATTACAAAGGTAAGGTTGGTTAGTCTTGGTATTTGTTATTTTGTTTTCATCCGTTGTGACCTCATTCAGTTATCTAATCAATCCGTGACACAAGAAGAACCTGTCCCTTGTCTAGGTTCTAGCAGAAGAAGGAAAAGCAAAGGCTGTTGCTTTTGATGAAATTGATAAAGCCCCTGAAGAGAAAAAGAGAGGAATTACTATCGCTACGGTAGGGATGTTACACCATTTGTGTTTACTCCCTCTTTTTTTAATTATTTTTTTTGACACTGGAACTGATGCATTATAGGCCCATGTGGAGTATGAGACGGCTAAAAGACACTATGCTCATGTCGATTGCCCAGGGCACGCTGATTATGTTAAAGTAAGATGCATAACCTACCTATTTTGATGCTATTATCTCATTCATCGTAGTTCATGATTTTAAGTGCTTATTACGTAGGCCCTTTTGGTACTTAATGAAGAAAGTTATTATTTCATGGGGAATACTTATTAACGGCTACCTAGGAAATACTTAATATCAAGCTTATCTAAGCTTGAAAAAAATGATGTGTATGTGTATGCAGTTAAATTAATCCCCACTTGTGAGATTACACTGGGTATGTTGTTGTTGTTGCTGTGTATGCAGTTAATTCTGTATCACGGGCCCGTTTTCTTTTTAGTGGATTATGGCCTATAACAATATCATTGAAGGAGAACTGTAATTGGTTCCCCAAGATTTAAGTTGTAAGGTTTGAGCGGAAAGATAACACTCAGAGATTCCAATCTGTTGATACATTGAAAGTGGTCATTTTCTCTATCTGCTGTAGAAAACTAGTAAAGAAGGTATAATATTTAGATTTTCTCATCTAAAAAACTATTTTTAGAAGCACCTTTTGTTGTTGCCGACTTCCTTCCCGGGCACTAGCTGTAGAGCATAGGGTAAACCCTTTGTAAATGTTCTTGCACAATAGAGGTAGTGTTACATTCTTTACCATTAGAAGATAAAAAGTATTAACTAATACTTTGATATTGGTATGCTTTTCAATAAAAACAACAACAAACCTAGTGTAATCCCACAAGTGGGTTTGGGGAGGGTAGGATGTATGCAGATCTTACTCCTACCTTTGTGGGGTAGATAGGTTGTTTTCTGATAGACCCTCTGCTAGTATGCTCAATATAGTTTCATAGTTGATTGAAAAAGTCTGGTTTGATGTGATTAACATTAAAGCACATACATGGCGCTTACTTTGTATAATTAATTACTATTACTGTTTAAATGTGGCATGTTACTCTTAGTTTGCAGATTTCAAAGGCAATTATCTATTTGTTTCTAGGTATTACTTTGACCAACCTTCGAAATAAAATTCTGTGATGTTTGAGTCTCTTGAAGATAAAACTTACATGTTTTGGAAGTATATGAAAAGTACAAGTTGAAAACTTTTGCTGTTCGAAACAAGAAGGGTGCTTATTGCTTAATCGGTCCTTAGTCAAGAAGAGGGGCGGTCTAGTAGGAGACACCCTCCATTCTTATCTATATGATCAAGAGTTCGAGTTACCAAGAGGAAAAAGGGGAAATCCTTTTTTAATAGAAAGGGATTTCCATTGTTGGATCCTGGCAAAAGGGGTTCTTGGAGATGCGGGATTTACTATATCCCCAAAAAGTAGTCGTTAGTCAAAAATAGAATTAATTTGTCTTTTGAGAAGCTAAAAGTAACAATGTTTTGGAGGTTGAGGATGTGCTCACACAACAGAATTACAATGGAGAGAGAATGAGAGATGACTTTTCGCAGTAGATGCCAGCTGTGTGAAAAGAGCGAAGATGAAACTTGTCGCTTAATTTTGCACTGCAGCTTTGCTACGGAACCATGTTCCTTAATCTCTTCTAGCTCAGTTGGGTTATGTCGAGAACCATTAAACAACTGCTACAATGCTGGACTGGCAAGGGCATAGGGAAGTGCAAGAGGAAGACATGGGACACCATCCCTGAGGGTATTTGGTGGGTGATTTGGAAGGAGAGGAAGCAAATATGATAATATTTACACTCTGATATACAGATGGATTTCCTTTTTGGGTTTTTGGTGTAGACTACAAGATGTTAATGCAGTTTACAGGATGAGAGATTTTCTCAGCTTCCATCAGTAATTGTAATGAAATTAATCTGTATGTAATTCTTGGCACAATCTTTGTGCTTCATTTATACAACCTTACCATTCTAAAAAAAGCAACTATCTTTTGGGACAGTGTATGATAGTTAAAGCATGTCAGCTAGTAATGTATCTGTTTGAAGTTTGAACTCCCCCTCTAGATAAATTTGTCCGGTATTATAGGTTATGCTTGTCAATGTCAGAAACTTGATTTCCTGTACAAGATAATAGTTCTTTTTTCTCTATTACAAACTCCCATTTTGTCCACTTTTTCATAATTTCTTTTTCCATAGAATATGATTACTGGAGCTGCCCAAATGGATGGTGGTATTCTTGTCGTATCTGCTCCTGATGGACCCATGCCACAAACGAAGGAGCATATTCTGCTTGCACGCCAGGTCGATATGTGTCAGTTTGTGGATAGACTTGTAAAATAACTGACAGCTTTATGTCGTGATTCTAATTTTACTCTGTGCCTACATTTCACAGGTAGGTGTACCATCACTTGTGTGCTTTCTAAACAAGGTTGATGCTGTTGATGATCCAGAACTCCTGGAACTTGTTGAAATGGAACTCCGAGGTAACTAGCTTTTGCAGACACGTGTGAATTTTTTTGCATTTTGAAGTCTTGGTAACTGCCATAATATCTTTGCTAAATTTCCTTACAAGAGCTTTCCTGTTTGCAGAGCTGCTTAGTTTCTACAAATTTCCTGGGGATGACATCCCTATCATTCGTGGTTCAGCTCTTTCTGCATTGCAGAGTACAAATGAAGAAATTGGGAAAAAAGCTATTCTGAAGTTGATGGAAGCTGTAGATGATTATATCCCTGATCCAGTGCGTCAGCTTGATAAACCATTCCTAATGCCAATAGAAGATGTATTTTCGATTCAGGTATTTAGATGTTCTTTAGCTTTGTGGTTTTCAAGAGTTCTTTTTCTGAACTGTCGCTTAAAATTCAACTTCACTTGCAAGTTTCTAACCTTTTTTTTTTTTTTTTTTTATGTTTTTAAAGCCTAAACAAATCCTTTGCTTGTAAAACTAAGGAAAGAAGTCTGCTTGAATCGTAATAGCAAATCAATGCTTCTTAGTTGCTTGATTCTGTGGTATTCGTTAGTTTTTCCTTTTGTTGATTATTTCCTCTTTATGTTTCGTAGGGACGTGGAACTGTTGCTACTGGGCGTGTTGAACAAGGAACCATAAAAGTTGGAGAAGATGTGGAGATTTTAGGACTGATGCAGGTAACATGTAATCCTTTTATTTTTATTCTTCATTTGGGGAGGCAATTGTTAATTTCATAATTTGACTATTAATTTCCAGGGGCAGTTGTCTAGATTATATCTTTTTGTTCTCCCTGTTTCGACTGAAACAGTCGAGGATTACAATAACATGATTGTCATCACCTGATTAATAAGCAAGTAACTTTTGCTTTATCTTATTGGCATTATGGGCTACTGGATAGAATTCTAGATAATCTTTTCTGTTAAAAGTAAAAGCAAATGGTTAGATGGTTGTAATATATAATTTTCAGGTTTGACGACCTGTTCTATTCATAAACTTTGGCTGAGGCCTGAGTTTATATGTTTTTCTGATGATTAAGATGCTTGATCTAAATGACAATCTTAGCTGCTTTTGAAGTTTTAATAGCTCTGATTCCTTTGTTAAATATCTGGTACTTGATAAAAGTATGTAATTCTGCTCTTTGTAAAACATGCTCCTAATATCAATTTTCTTTTATAGGGCACTTTAAAATCTACAGTTACTGGTGTTGAAATGTTCAAGAAGATCTTGGATCACGGACAAGTAAAAATCTAACCTAATCTTAATCACTTTTGTAATAGTTTCTTACAGCATTAACTGATCGTTTCCCCCCCTCAATATTCTTAATTAGGCTGGTGATAATGTTGGCCTTCTTCTTCGTGGCTTGAAACGAGACGACATTACGCGGGGAATGGTATGTTTGAAATTCTGTTACAACTAGTTGGACATCTTTGTGGCAAGCTACTGTGACTTCCTTCGTAGAACTTCTTACCTGTCTTCATCTTTATTTTTCATTCATTGCTAGCTCTACTATTGTTCTATTCATGTTGTATCCCTATTTTCTGAAATTTAATAAAAGCAATTAGGAATCAGGTTCCTTTTTGCAATGTTAGGTGCACCCCTCTATCATCAGCCTAAAAAGAGAATTCTTGGTTCGATTTTCCACCTTAATGACAAAAATTAGGAGTAATCTAATCTCTGATGATTGTATCAAGCATGTACTGTAATTAATGAAATCGGAGTCTGAAATCTTAAGAAAATAAATTTCTTTTACCTACATATCTTGCAAAATGTTTATAGGCCTTTTGTTTTGTAGGTGATTGCAAAGCCTGGAAGTGTGAAAACATGCAAGAAATTTGAAGCAGAGATATATGTACTTACAAAGGATGAAGGTGGTCGACACACTGCCTTCTTCTCAAATTATATGCCTCAATTTTACATGAGGACTGCTGACATCACCGGCAAAGTGGAGTTGCCTGAAAATGTCAAGATGGTTATGCCTGGGGATAATGTTACTGCTACTTTTGAGCTGATGTCTCCGGTTCCCCTTGATGCAGGTGAGTAAATTATTCAGGCTTTTGGTTTTATATGGAAGCAATATTCTTGTAAAATTTTCTGATTCTTATTTTACTCCCTTGAAGATGGACAATGATATATTCAAAATGTTCATAATCATTAGAGAATTACAATTCGTTCTAGTGGCAGAAGATAAATTTTACAAATCACCTCGCTTGGGGTGGCTGATGGTGTCACTTTTACAAGGGATTTGCTTTTACTGATTGTCACGGTCTCACTACTGATGTGATAGTATCTTATTCTCAAATTAATTAGATTCATGGCAGTCACACACCTTGTACCCCGTAATGCTGCTATTACATCTTGATTAACATGATACCATCTCACCGGCCTATTACTATGCAAGATAGCTCAATGGGGCTGATGAATTTGATTATCGAATAACTTTGATCAGTCATGAAATCTCTTTCATGCACTTGTGATGATTAGGTCAGGAAAGAGATATTCTTTTGGCTAGTAAATCCAATTTTTTATTTTATTTATAACATTGAGCTTGTACACTTCTCAACTAATTCCACGGAGTACTTGCTACTTGTTGCTAGTGTATGTACCGGGTAATTTTATCCACCTAGGCTTGGACAAGATGGAAAGAAATCACCTATTATTTATGTGGTCTTTGCATTTGAAAAGAATGAAATAGGTGTTCACTATCATGCAGGCTGTGTTATCCATTCAAGTGAATTTATATTTTAGACATGATACTCAGTTTATGTGTTTTTATTTATCGTATAACAGATATGATTGTTTCGATGCCATTTTATGTAAAAATTTGCAGGACAAAGATTTGCTTTGCGAGAAGGTGGTAGAACAGTTGGCGCGGGCGTTGTTTCAAAAGTAATAAACTGAGGCTTCATGATTTAGGTTCACTATGGTTTTCTCTCTAGGCAGGTTGATGATAGAAAATTCTTTAATTTGTTCATTGTGGAAATACAAGACTTGATAATTGCTGATGCAATTTTTTTTTATGAAAGTGTCAAAAGAAATCCAAGTCTTGTTAATTGTGCCTATAAATAAAAAATTTTGGTATTACTAATAATATATGTTCTTTGCATTTATTTGGAACTCTTTGCTAATTTGTTAAACGAATTTATTTGCTTTTGTTATTCAACTGTGTTGTGTATGATCTGATGAATTAGTGTTGAGGGTGATTTTAATACTTCTTTGGTCATGATAGCATCATCTTCAACCTTATCATTTGTCTACGCGCATCTCGATTAATTTATCTACTATATTTTTTTTGGTTATCATATCACATGCTATTGCAAGTCAACTTAACTTGATAGTGTAGAAATTTATACACCAACAATACACGTTACTTAAAACTCCTTTTCAATATGGTAAATTAAATCGTCAAACTTATTATAGACAATTACTTGTAGTAATCTTATTATGTAAAGTTTTTTATATTGTCGATGTAAATAATCATAATCTCACATTGGATTTAACGTGACTTTTTTGTTCCCCTTGTCATAATACTATTTAAGTAACAAATTTGAAAAATGGTATACTTAATATATTGATAAGATATTTGATTTCTTCTTTTAATCTCTACATTTATTAGTTTCCATTCTCAAAATAATTTCCAAAAGGAACAAATCTTTATTTTACCATTTTTAGCCATAAATAAAACCTTGGAAATTATATACACCGTTTGCATAATCTCATTATTAAAAACCTTATCACTCCTCTTAATCATAATATCTTCCATTTTGCAACTTCATTATATTCTAAGGTTAGTTTTCTCATATCTATGTTCGAATAAACCCTTGATTCTAATGCAGAGGCAGAGTCAAGAATTGAAACTTACTAGTTCGAGATTATTGTTGAGCTTTAAATTGCTAATAATTTGTACATATTCAATAGATTTGATCGAAGCTACTGAATTTTATTGAATTCGTAAATTTTACTCTAGCTCTGTCATTTCTTTTAGTGGTGAACAAATTGTAAGAACATTTTACATAATTACATAATATTGAATATTAGTAGTGTGTATATATCTCTGCTCACACTGATTTTTTATTAATTTTTTAAACCAGTTGTTTAGACACCAATAATTAATTTCAATGGAGCGCATTGCAGACGTGGTAAGAGAAAAAAACCATTCTATTTTTTTTTTGTATATTTGACTATATGATATTACCTTTTCAAAAACTTATTTCACGAAATATTTTAAAAAATAAACAGATTTTAAAAGTTTGGTCGAACTCTGTTCAATTGTTTATTTGTTGTTGTAGAGTTGCAATTTGAAAGTGAACATCCATTGTGATACCTGCAAAATGAAGATGATGGAAGTGTTGCACTCTGTACGAGGTAATTAGTGTAAATTTGTTTAATGTAATCTATAATATGTTATCTTATAAAGAATTTGATTATATAAAAATCTTTTATATTATTAGTACATAATACTTAAATTCTTCGCAAATAAGTTTGACATGAAGAAAATGGAGTCAAATAGGTTTTGAGGCGCATGCATGTACTTGTCATGACATGTGTGGCTTGAGTATAATAAAATATCTATTCACGCATAACTAAGTGTTTACTTATTAGAACAAATATTTCATATCAACTGACTCTTGATTCTGAATTCGCTTCTGTACAGGAGTGTATGCATTGACAATAGATGCAGAAAAAGGAATAGCAAATGTTTGTGGAGAGGTGGATCCAAATAGGTTGTTATTAGCGTTGTTAAAGTCGGGTCAACATGCAGAATTAATAAATGTGAAATTGAAGCATCCTTCTCTTAGTAATCCAAGAAATCAATATGGACACAATAATTATGGCCATATTGGACATGGCTATAATAACTATAATTCACTAGATGGACCTTATGGCAACAATAATCATGCATTGGATGAGCCAAGCTCTTACTATCCTACTAGAGGAGCCATGGTTGATCAATCTTATTATGGTTCAAGCTACCACAACTCTTCTCCTTATGTTGGCTACGAATCGTCTTCGTACCTGAATCGACCTCTAATCACGGATCATGTCATCAGAGAAGAACCTATGAACTGGTGTAGTATAATGTGATGAGGAAGTGTATCTGAAATGTAGACTTGATGGTCTTGACATTTTAAGTTTATAGTATTGGAGTCGTCAAATTTTTAAAATGACGAGTTCAAAATCTATTGTTGGTTGGAATTTTAGTATTGAACTCATAGTATATATGCCAATAACATAAAGTGAACCTTCCATTTTTTATTTTATAATCACCACATTTATGGCCATGGCTATAACAACAACTACCAATAATATTGCACTAGATGGTCCTATGGCAACAACCATATTCAGATGCATTGAATGATCCTTGGTTGATCAACTTTACTATGTACTTTACTGGCGCTAGCCTAACGTCATGTCTATTCATTATTATTATACTTATATCGATTTCTATTTACGGACCATATCATCAGAGAAGAATCCATGAATTGGTGACGTATTCTTTGACGAAGATGCAAATATGAGACGTAAACATTACAATTTTAACCTTTCATGTTTTTATCTTCATTTATCGTACTTTTAAAATTGTAAATATGATAATATCTATATTGATTGTACTTTTAGAATTATAAAACGGATGATTTATTTAATGACTTGCGTACATGGACTTCTCTTACGCTAGTTATTCTAATTTATAGTTCTTTTGTTTAATAGGACTTTTCAAGAAATGATTAATCGATTAAGTATATAAATAAAATTTCGTTTTAACAATTCTTTTTCAAATATGCTAATACGAGATGCTTTATGCAACAAATTACCTTCCTTTTTTCCTTCAAAATTTGCCTTATTTTTATTTTCAGAATCCTCATGTAATTAAACAAGTACAATAGTGCAACTTGAGGTTTAATTTGTGGAAATTAAAAGATTAGATAGTCAACTGAAATATTTTAAGTACTACTACTAGCATTATCACGAGTACTTAATTATCATAGTCAAGTTGTAGTTGCATAAATTAGGATACATTTATTAAAAAATAAGACGGAACTAAAATATAGCTTACAAGTACAATTGAAATAATAGTGTCGATTCAAATATTACTTTTATTAAATATTCACAAATTATTAGTTGTTTAAAAGAGCTCAAATTTGAAACTCATGAATTTTAAATCTCGTCTCCACTCCACTATTATTAATGTACTATATATTTTAAGGAGTCATTATAAATTAATTAATTTTATGTCAATTGTCAATTTTTTGTAACTCTCCATTTTTATCCAATTTAAACTTCTTGTCCTTTCTTTTCGTATAATTTAATTGAACCTTCATGCTTCTTATCCATTTATATGGTCAGTAATATGATCAAGCTCACACATATAATTTTTTAAACATGTTATATAGTCAAATTAAAATAGAATAAAAAGAACTACAACTAGCAAGACTTTGTTTTTTTTTATGTACACTTAATAAAATATACTTTAATAGTATATTTTATAAAGCGATCAAATCCATTTTTCAACGATTAATTAATTACCAAAGTAGGGGTAATAGCTAGTTATTTACTTGTATGATTTTTCTCCCCAAGTTCTTTTTTTGTTTTTGTTTCATTTGATGTTTGGAATTTGTATTAGAGCCTTGATTAAATTTGAATCACGCACTATAGGACCCATTTGGAGGTGACAACGTTCCCAATATAATTTTTTCATACCTAGAATTCGATTCAAAACCTCTGATTAAGGGTGGAGCAGTTTCACCACTACACCATAATTCATGTTAGTTTCATAAGTTAGTTATTCACTTGTATAACTTTTCTTTAAAAATTAGAAACTCTTTTTCTTTTACTTAAATTATTCAGTATTCAAAATGTATTATTTTAAATATTTACATAACTTAGTATAATCTTATAAATCTGATTTGAAGAGAGTAAAGTGTATGTATAATTGTATAGAGCATTGACGGAGTAAGTATATCACCAATTAAGTATGTAAAACAAAACAATAATAAAAAGACAATAAAGAAGAGTGCAAGTAATAACAATGAAAAATACAATAATTGAATCAAAGAAAATAGTTGATACTCATAAGTGAATGCTCGAAAATATTTGATTACCTACTGACCTTTTATTCTAATTCTCAATCTCCATATATTATTTTTTTTGTTACAAACTTCTTCGACCTACCTCGGTCTACTTTTTCTTCTTCTAATTCCCGCTATAGTCAATCTCTCATACCTCCTCACTATAACATCTGTGCATAATCTCTTCATATGTCAAAATTATTTTAGACCCGCATTTCTCATTTGATACGTCACATATTACCATCCTTACCTTATTTTGAATATAGCTTATTCTTGATCCTATCTCATTTTTTGTCTACAAATCCATCTCAATATTCTTATTTCAATTATTTATAAGTTTTTAAGCGTGTAAATTTTTGATCGATCAACATTCATTCCCACACGATATAGCTAATTTGACCATCGTATTATAAGATTTACTTTAAATTTTTCTATTTTTAAAATTTTAGTCCAAATTTTTTAATTAAAGATTGCGATCTAAATTTATTTTCAGTAAGTTTTTTTCCCCTAAATACTTATACCCGGGACTGTGCTTCCAGCAAGCCAATACTCTGCGATCGACATAATTGCCGGCGTAACCTGCCGGAATCCAATTTCCCGACCGGCGAATCCATGGAAACGGTAACCGTACATTCGAGCCAATGGGACAGAGTGACGGAGCTGACGAAATTGGCTCAGGAAAGAAACATCGATCCATTGGTATGGGCCATGGAGCTTTCCTCCAGTCTCAACTCCGCCGGCATCTCTATGCCGTCGACCGACGTTGCCGAACTTCTTGTATCTCATATTTGTTGGTCCAATAATGTTCCTAATGCTTGGAAGCTTCTAGAGAAAGCTTTGGTATTTAGAATTGTCCCTCCTCTGTTCGTTCTCGCCCTTCTCTCTACAAGGTCATTTTCTTCCCCTTCAATGTTTCAAATTTTGTGCTTTTAGTTTACAAAATTGATTTCATCCCCAATTGATTGAAAGGAGAATTGCATTAGGTTGATGTCTGACATTTGATCAGCAATTTGAAAATGGAGTTGAATAGAGCTGAACAGATGGGGGATTTGAGGCATAAGTTCAGGGTTAATATGATCCTCACATAGTTTAGGAGTGTAAATAAATAATATGGGAAAATTAAGTAGGTGTTTGGCTATGTTATTGTGTTTGGCCATGAATACAAATTGGAGTTACTTTTTACTCTTTGTGAGTAATTTGGAGTGGAAAAAAAAGTAAAAAAACACCTTTTTGTTGTTTATCAAATTCTTGAAAATTCTGGAATTCAATTTCAAGTTGAATTTCAGAGTTTTATGGCCAAACGTGAATGGATCCGAAAAAAAGGAGAAGGAGAATTGTATTAGGTTGGTGGCTGGCATAAAAAAGGTCTAACTTTGATCACCAATTTGAAATGGAGTTGAGTAGAGCAGAATGAATATTGGGGGATTTGAGGCATAATTAATTGATTTATTCATTTAGTCTATTTTGTTGTATTGACTTTATTTCCTTGTGATTTCGTCCTGTATATAAAAAAGAGGAGAATTGCATTAGGTTGATGGCTGACATTTGATCAGCAATTTGAAAATGGAGTTGAATAGGGCTGAACAGATGGGGGATTTGAGGCAAAGTTCAGGAGGTTAATATGATCCTCACATAGTTTAGGAGTGTAAAATAACATTACTTTAATAAAAAAAAAAAGTTTAGGAGTGTAAATAATATGGAAAAGTTAGTGGGCGTTTGGCCATGTTTCATTGTGAAATTTGAAAAAAAAAGTAGTTTTTGTTTTCAACTTCAGAAAAAAGTGAAAAAATTTCATGGCGGCTAATAAGACCATTGCATAATTTAAATGTGTAACTGACAATTTCGTCATATTATTTACACAGCTGGATCATTTTCTTGCCCTTCAATATTTCAATTTTGTGCTTTAACAGAATGGAATTCGAGGAGAATTGCATTAGGTTGATGTCTGGCATAAAAAGGTCTAACTTTGATTACCAATTTGAAATGGAGTTGAATAAAGCAGAATGGATAGTGGGGAATTTGAGGCATAATTAATTGATTTATTCATTGAGTCTATTTTATTGTATTGACTTTATTTCCTTGTGTATTACAGAGTAATTCCTGCTCGAAGGAGCTATCCGATGGCATACAGGCTGTATATGGAACTTCTAAAAAGATATGCTTTTTCATTACCATCTCTAATTAATGGTCCAAATTATCAAAAGTAAGTTTCATTCTCCTATTTCAAGTCTTTTCTTGAATTCTTTTAGTTTGATCCATAAGAAATTGTTTTTTTTCTTTTGTTAGGTGCTTTAGAATATATTTTTTATTCTAGGATCGGTAGTTTGATGTTCTTCTACCTCTCAAGGTAGGGGACAAGATCTGCGTACAGCCGTACACACTACCCTCCCCAAACCCCACTTGTGGGACTACACTGGGTATGTTGTTATTGTTGTTTGTGGTGGTGCTAGCGGTTTGATGTTTTGGAAAAGGCTTCTTCGTACTGAGACTTCATGGTTCATACCAGTCCTACTATCAAGTGCTATATAATGGCCCAAAAACTAAAAAAATGTAGTTTTTACTGTTTCAACTCAACACAAGAATGGAAATGAACTGATAGATTGGATATCACTACAACTAGACTACAAAATATAGAATCAATGGAACAGTAAAAGAAACGGGATAAGAGGAACAAATTTAGAAGGGGCTCTATATGGAACTTCAAAAAAGATATGCTTTTTCATTACCATCTCTAATTAATGGTCCAAATTATCAAAAGTACATTCCATTCTCCTATTTCAAGTCATTTTCTTGTATTCTCTTTAGATTGATCCATAAAAACTTTTTTTTATGGATGATGGTTTGATGTTCTGTAAAAGCCTTCTTTGGTACTGAGACTTCACGGTTCATCTTGGTCCTACTATCAAGTGCTATATAATGTCCCAAAAACTAGAAAAATGTAGTTTGTGTAATGTTTTACTATTCCAACTCAACACAGTAAAACGGAAATGAACTAATAGATTGGATTTCACTACTCAACTGGATTTCAAAGGAAATATAGAATCAATGAAACAGCAAAAGAAAAACTCAGCATACTACATTTCTACTGCTACTTCATATTTATAGCTGGGTCTTGCTTCTTCCAAATCCTTTTTCACTCTTCACGTACTCCTTATCCAGGCTGCCAAACGAGATCACTGTTGGAGGTTTGCGTATTCTTGTGCTTTGCCATAAAATTTTGTTCTCCTGGAAACACATTACCTGGCTGCTGACTGTGTTAGTTGGCTGGACCTCTTCTGTTAAGGTGTTCATAACAGTTTGAATTACTTTGGACACAGTGACTCATGTCTTCACTGTATAATAATTTCCTTGTGCACTCATTGAATCTTCAAACTGTAACAACATAGTCTATGATGTGTCCCAGAGTATTAACTTTTTTGCTATTGAAGTATTAATTTGGCACAACTCTTTTTTCCAATTGTCTCTTTTTGTCAATGGAGTTCTTTTGTTCCTTTTCTGGTTTTCAGTATCTTCTATTTTTCATTCAGAGTGAGGTCCTGTAAATTTATGCCTCAATTCGTTGTGCAAATGCTATCTCAAGTGAAATTTCTTGGAGATAATTTTTTCATTGTATGGTCTGGTGAATGTTTGTCCTTCTATTTTTCCTGGGAGGTAAACAGATGTCCATGTGGATGAAAACCAATACTAATATTCTTGACTGATTTAAATTTCCCAAATTAATTTTTGTTTTGAGCTAGTTTAATTTTTGTGGATGAATTTCAGTAGAAGAGTTAACATGTCTGGAGGTGCTATTGCAGGATTATGGAAGCAATAAATGATACTCTTCATCTTTCCCAAATATTTGAACTCCAGGGATCTGAAAGTGGAATGCATGTGATTGAATATGTTTTCACGGTTGTATGTCAGTTACTTGATGCCTCACTTGATGATGAGGGGCTGCTGGAACTGACTGCTGAAAAGAAGTCTAGGTGGCCAGTCGCAACTCAAGAAATGGAAATCAGCAATCGTGATGGCTTTGCTGGGAAAAGAGTTGAACATCGTGAAGGATTATGTAGAATGAACACTGTACTGGCTATTGAAATAATTGGCGAACTTTTTGGGGACAAACTGACATCCATGATTCTTTACTTGGCATGTAGGAACATGTAGGATGAGTAGATGACAGAGCTTCCTTCATTAAGTTGTGTGCTGTATCAAATATCAACAATGTCTATTACTAATGCTTTGTTTCTCACAATTCTGTCGAGCTATGAGAGAAGTAGTGCTTAACAAAATGCTCATTATGCTAGCCTAAGAGATATTATTGATAGCTAAACATTGTTTTTTTTCTTTCTTTAGGCCCACACATTGGGATTCTTTCATGCAGCACTTACACCTTCTAGTGTCAAACTCGTCAGCTTTAAGAAACTCTAAGAATATTTCTCCGGAGGCTTTGGTACTGTTGATATCCAAAAACTGTGGAGTCCTCTCCAGAGAATGCAAAACAAGCTCACGGAAATTTCTTCATGCTGTTATGGCTTCTGGATCACTTGCACTTTCTGCTAGTCGGTTTGATGATGCTAGTACATCAGTTCTCTGGCTACCGATTGATCTCTTTCTTGAAGATACTATGGATGGATCAAAAGTGGCAGCTACAAGTGCTGCTGACACCCTTACTGGTAAATACTGTAGTCAATGGTCTAAGTTCAATATTGAATATACCCTGTTGTGTTTGCTAAACTGGAGTTATTGTGCAGGTCTGGTGAAGGCTCTGCGGGCAGTTAACTGTACATCGTGGAAGAACACATTTTTTGGGTTGTGGATTTCAGCCCTTAGGCTTGTTAATAGAGTAAGAATCAATTAAGATATCCCTTCTTTCATCAGCTTTATCCAAGTTGCTAGATGGCAGAACATTATGCTTCCTATCCATCCCGCCATTTTCTTTCTAGCTCTAGTCTTCTTTTGTAACACTATTTTGCTTATAAGTGCATGCAAGTTTCAAAGTTCTGTAAACCACGCTAATTTATTAGTTAAGGACTAACTATAGGGTTTCCTTCTTACCCTAGAATTTCATTCCTTTGTATAGAATGTTAAATGAAACTATTTATCAGAATTGAAACTGCAGTTCGGTATTTGAGCTGGTCAAATTTAATGTTAGCTTCATTTCGATATTGAAAATATACTAAATATCTGCTTTTGGTCAATTTAGGAAAGGGATCCCAGTGAGGGTCCAGTACCTCGTCTTGATACATGCTTATGCTTATTGTTGTCTATTACACCGCTAGCAATTACCAACATTATTAAAGAAGAGGAAAATGATAGCAGCACTAGTGATCAAAGAACAGAGTCCACAGGAAAACATCATCAGGCCTTGGTTTCTAGCTTACAGCAACTGCATGATTATGAAGGCTTGTTGACCCCACCACTGCCTGCAATTCCTTTGGCAAACCAAGCTGCTTTGAAAGCAATGATGTTCCTCTCAGGGCTAAGTGGGGGAAGTGAGTATTTTGATGGGATGAGATTGAATGACATGCCTGTCAATTGTGGTGAGTCCAGTAGATTTCAAGAGAGGCTTGTGTTGTGTCAGCCTTGTATCACTTGCTGCCTGGATTCCATCTTGTATTCTTTTCAATTTGACCAAGTTCTAGAATTTTCTTCCTCTTTATTCCCACAACCCCATTCATGTGGTTGGTGGCCTTTTCGAGAATATTTTTACCTCTCTCAGCTATTCCTCTGTCCTTCACTCGCCTTTGTTTTACTTTTTAAATTTTTTACCTTTAATTTTTTGGGCAGATTACTTTTAGACTATATGTTGGGAACTCCTAACCAATCTAGTGCATCTCTTATTTAACTCTTATATGCATAAGTATGTTATGCTGGTAGTGTATGCTAATCATCGGTAATTATTTCTAGCTGGGAGCTTGTGGCACCTTATTGTTGAGGCTTGCATTGCTAGAAACATTTTGGATACGTCTGCTTATTTATGGCCGGGATATGTAAAAGGTCAATTCAATCAAGTGCCTCGTAACATGTCAGGCCCATCGCCTAGCTGGTTATCATTGATGAAGGGGTCTCCCTTAACTCCTCCAATGGTCAGTGTATTGGTTTCAACACCCGCTTCAAGGTATTAGAAGTTGACAATAAGAATGTTCTTCTTTATTTCTGGTTTGCTCACTTCATCCCATCATTTGCCAAGGTTAGTTGGTCCATGCAGTAGTGGTTGTTCCCCAGTGGCCGTTTTTGCTTTCAAATTAGGAGTTTTTCTACATATTCAGAGCTAAACGATATAAAATCTGTTTGTAGCTGGAAAATAGCATGATTCTTAAAAAAAGCCTCTATAGATTTAAGCAGTAATTATATTCCATGCCACTGGTTTGTGGTTTCTTTTAAGGTCGTATTTGGAGTTCTCAAACATATTCAGAGTTAAAAGACGTGTTATAAAAAACAGTTTATAATTAGAAAATAATGGGTTTATAGTTTTTACTTAAGAAAACATCTGCAGATTGTAAGTATTCACATTTGGTGCACTCCGATTGAAAGAGAAGCTGACCTTTAACATCAAATATTCCCAGTGGCTAAGCTCTTGAAACTGCATCTTCTGGGGCTTTGGAGCAGGTTTAAGGATAAATCAACCAGTTGGATTTCTGTTTTATCAATCTAAATTGCTGAGAGTATGCATGTCGGTGGTCATATATTGGGAATTGCAGTCATTTCATTAAGTAGAATTATTTTCCCTTGTTTCTCTTAGCTACAACCTGGTTTTCAGTTGAAAATCATTCTCTTTTGAAGTCTGGGCATATCAAATGCTCTTTCTTGAAATTTATGTTGTATGACAACTGAATTTAAGCTCATGGATTTGATGGAAGCTTAGCAGAAATAGAGAAAATATATGAGATTGCTGTCAATGGTCCAGCTGAAGACAAGATTTCTGCCGCTACTATTCTCTGTGGGGCTTCTCTTGCTCGTGGTTGGAATATACAGGTAATATTGAACTAGTATTATGTACTTTAGTAGCAGTAAAACCTTAAAACTATCTTCAGCTCCGGAAACCTCTTCGAGAGCCTGCATTTTTGCTTGATTTTTTTCTAATAAACCTTGTTTCTTGTTTCCCTTTTCCTACCCTCCCATAAACCCATGACAAGAAGGAAAAATTTCATGACCTTAGCACAAGTGTCCTCCCAAACAAACGATTATTGCACAGAGGAAAGAACAATCTTAACTAAATGAATAAAAAAAAAATCTATATATTAAACTTTAGTTTAAAAAAAAAAAAAAAAAAAAAACAGCCATAGTTAAATGAATAATGTAATTAGTAAACAAGGCTGAGAAGCACTGCCAAATGGGTTGGATCCGCAACCCCCTGATAAGATTAAATTAAAGAAAGATTTTAACAAAGTTGGAGCAGAAGAACACTCACCTGTCCACCATCACTAATCTTGTAAATGACAATGAAGAGGCTGAATGAAGGTATTGATCTCCATATCATCTCTGGTGGGTGGGGTGTTTGTGTGACTGGGAGAGAGTATACCTGGTGTGTATTCTCTACAAGAGCCGAATTAGATAAAGCAGGCTGCCCACTTCTAGTGGCTCACAAGCAGTGTTATGAAAGTGAAAAGTGCAAAAAAGCTCTAAGGTCCGTTGGGGCCTTAATCGCAAACAAGGCGCGGGCTTTATTGAGAAAAGGCAAAAAAGGAGAAAACATATATATATCTATATATATATATATATATACCAAGACTAATAATTATAAGCATGAATAACAAATATATGGACAAAGAAATTGTTTGTTTTTACGATAAAGTGAAATATCATTGGCTTAACGTCGCCTCTTCAGGAGATGCTCATTCACAAGGAAAAGTATGGCTTAGAGCCTTGATGATGACACTAAAGTGCACATTAAGCGAGGCGAAGCTCTCAACGCGTTTTGAGTGTCGCCTTAGGGCTTAAGTGTGCCTTTAATAACACTGCTCACAAGAGTTTTTAATAGAGAGATATAGAAGAAGGGAGCAGCTGTGATCAAGTGTTTGCTGGTAGATGAAGATTTTTTAAATTTTTTTTTTTTCCAGGATTGCAATCCTGACGATGTATATATAAATCATGTAGAAGCACAACAAGGGGGGGACTTCGCCTTAACCCCAAATATACATCAACGATTGTCAAGTAATCCTTGCAAAAAGGGGAATGTTTAAGCATGCCACTGCTTTATATTCCCGCATAGCTAGTGATTATACAATTAGCTTACAAAAAAATTGGTTTTGTCGTATCTTATCCTTATGCTAGGTAATTGCTTCTTGTCTAGCAAATAAGCAGTGGGAATAGCAAACGCAAAGATGAACTCTCCAGTGCTGTCCCTGGCTATGCCTCCTATTCCAGCCTTTCCGTTATGCTCCAGAAAACTTCCATCTGTGTTAAGTTTAATCTTTCCAAACCTGCAAATAACATCATTAAAGGGTAGTTTAGATTTAATGAGTCTCCAAGGTAAGAAAGACATTTTGAATGAAGTACTTTTATGCCAAATGTTTTTCCATATAGGATCTGACACTCTAGTTTCCCTTATGCAATTCCAAGCAGAGTTATTTGAATAGACGCCATCACTAGTAGCCTCCCAAATCAAGAAATCACTTCTACTACTGGAACCAATTTTAATATTGGTGATATGCTGAAGCAGCCACGCGGCAACACATCTTGTAGTCTCTGTACATCCCAAACCTGATTGTTGATGAAGTTTCACTTGAATTTTGATAGAGTGACTTTGTTCAGGAGTGCAAGTTGCTAAAGATCCATAGCCCGTCCAGTTGTCCCACCAAAACTACAATCTCCTTTTTGAATGTTCCAGATCATATTGTGCTCAACTTTTGATCTGGTTTGAGTAAGATTCTTCCAAATATGAGAGTTACCAGATACCCAAACTTTAGCAACAAGATGAGATTGGATACAATACTTGGCCTTAGTGAATTTAGCCCACAAAGTATCTTGACACCTGAACCTCCACCACTTCTTGATATTGAGGATATCACTAATGTCTTTCATGTTTCTCATACCCAATCCACCTTCATTTCTCGGGAAACACATGTTCTTCCACGAGCTCCAATGATATTTATCTTTATCTGTTGTGGAGCCCCAGAAGAACCTATTGAAATGTCTCTCCATGAGCTTGATAATACCTTTAGGAGGAGTTAAAACAGTAAGAGTGTATATAGGCAATGATTGAAGGACATGTTTAATGAGAATGTATTTGCCTCCATATGAAAGCATGTTGCTTTGCCAACCATTGAGTCTTTGGACAACTTTCGATAACAACTTCTCAAAATATTCATTCCTTTTCTTCCCAACATAGAGAGAGCATCCAAGATAATCAAAAGGAAACTCCTTGTTAAGGAAACCAGTGGAACTTCTGATTTTGTTAATCCTACTAGGTCCTGTACCTGGAGCAGTAAGGAAAAAGCATTTATTTTTGTTCACTTTCTGGCCTGAACGTTTTCCATATTAGTGAATTTGCTTCATAATCATCATAATGGATTTGGTATTCCCACTAGTGAATATCACAATGTCAGCATACGATAGATGATCAATAGTCGGCCCCTTCATGGGCATAGTAGAAGGTAAGAAATGATTATTTTGAATAAGTCTGTTAAGCAATCTAGCTAAAACTACCCTTCGGGGTGGCCCAGTGGTTTGGGCTTGGGACTTCCATGTTGGAACCTTGGAGGTCTCAAGTTCGAAACCCTTTGCCAGCGATAGCCATGGGGTTTGCCTTCTGGGTCGAGCTCGTCGCATCGGACTTGCCTAGTGCAGGTTACCTCTCCTATGTGGTTTGCGAGCTATTGCATAAGAGCGGAGGTTTTACCCTATGCGCACCCAAAGGGTAGCGGCTGCGGGTTTCCCTTGTCATAAAAAAAATTTAAAAAAATTTTAGCTAAAACTTCAGCACCAATGATAAAAAGAGAAGGAGAGAGAGGATCACCTTGTTTGAGTCCTTGTGAAGAAGTAAAAAAACCATTTCTTGTGCAATTAACAATGATGGAATACCAAACATTAGATAATATGCCCATGAACTGTTTAGTAACATCTAAGGAACCCTCCAGTGTAGAGATGGTGAAGATTAAAGAAGAGAGTAAAGCAACATTTTCTGTTGAGATGAAGTGCTATCTGTTTCTGAAGGAACCCTCCTTTTAGATGTTGAGAAAAAATAGTTTCCTTTTGAGAAGCTCTTGCTGCAATTAGGACTGCTGAAATTTATTTGGATCTCAACTACACAATATACTCTCCTCAGGGATGAGATCATTTTTCATATATCTATAGTATATTTGGTTTTACTTTGCAAATAAATTCAGATGAAGGCACCCTGTTCAAATAACTGGTGTCCTAAAGTCATTCTCAAGTTCAAAACTGGTATCTTGTATGTTTCATTTCTTGTCTTTCACGCCCATTTCACTGTGTTTTCATCTACATGCTTGCAGGAACATGCGGTTCTATTCATCACTAGGCTTCTTTCACCTTCTGTTCCTTCTGATTATTCTGGAACTGATAGCCATTTGATTAGCTATGCTCCATTTCTGAATGTTCTTGTTGTTGGTATATCATCTGTAGACTGTATCCAGATATTTTCTTTGCATGGATTGGTAGGTAATTCTTCAGCTGTACTTTTCTTTTTTTGAAATATGTTTGTGCCATTCATATGTTAATGTCGGTGAAAATCACTTTGGCACATATCAGATACTGGCATATTGTTGCACTACTGATCTCTCCGATTGACAAATGTGCAGAAGCAATTTGTCCTCTGTGCACCATTTCAACATTTGTTGTTGGTTTCACTAATGAATCAATCTGTGCACCATTTCAACGTTTATTGTTGGCTTAACTAATGAATTGAAACATATCCATTAGTTACTTCCTGTTCTACATGTTGAAATCTGTGTATGGAAAACCTATACAACATGTTTGAAAGTTGAAACTACACTAACACCGAAGCCTGGGGCCCTGGACATATTGCTAGCATTTCTTATTGATTCTGGGCCAGAAATGGTTGTTAGAAGTGTCTTCCCGTCAAATCCTGATGCTTGCCTCTTTAATGTACTTTTGCTAGTTCTATAGGCAATTGATACCTGAACAATGATTTGAAGAACTAAATTCTGTTGACAATAGGTTTCAAAAAAAGTACACAGATAGCAACTGGGCTTAAGATACAGATGGAGAAACCAACCTATGTGCTGATGTTGTACTTAAATTTCTTTCAGGTTCCACAGCTTGTTGGTGCATTGATGCCAATTTGTGAAGCCTTCGGTTCTTGTCCACCCAATGTGTCATGGACTCTTATGTCGGAAGAAATTACTTCACATGCCGTTTTCTCGAATGCATTCACACTTTTATTGACATTGTGGAGGTTTGATCAGCCACCGCTTGAGCATGTCACGAGAGATGTTCCTGTGGGATCCCATCTAACTCCTGAATACCTATTGCTGGTTCGCAACTCCCAGATGGCATTGTCTGAAGATTTGCTGATAGATCAAAGCAAAAGCAATCAATTGTCTAGAGTTGTCAGTCAATTACCTAGAGAACCCATATTTATGGATTCTTTTCCTAAACTAAAATGTTGGTACCGGCAACATCAAGCATGTATTGCGTCACCTCTCTCAGGTCTCATCCCTGGAACTCCTGTTCATAAGATAGTTGAAGCACTGCTGGACTTCATGTTCCGAAAAATAAATAGTGCTGGTCAGTCCCTTATACCTCCAACTTCAAGTGGTAGTAACTCATCTGGGTCTGGAAATGAAGAGATATCTCCTCATCTTAAGCTGCCCGCTTGGGATATTTTGGAAGCTGTTCCTTTTGTGCTTAACGCTGCTCTCACGGCATGTGCTCATGGGACCTTGTCACCACGTGAACTAGCCACAGGTTAGTCATTTGACATAATGTCTACAATTAGGCTTCAAGAATAATCGTTATGCTTGATAGGCACACATCTAAAAATGGTATACACTAGAACGCCCACACAAATGGAACACTTAAGCCAGTTGTCAGAGCTACACCCTACAAGGCACATCGTACAATGCCTGAATGCTGCCCCCCCCCCCCCCCCACCAAAAAGAACAAACAAAATAGAAAAGAGTGAATATTGATGTGAGATATATTATCCCCTTTCTTCACATTACCACCACTTGGTAGACCCTATCTATTCACCATGCAACACAGTGAAAGAAGATAGAAAGAGGAGGAAAATTCACATGACACACTTGAACTTATCTCATAGCTGATGTTGTATTTTTTTTTTTTTTTGATGAGTTCTATGAATTGGTATATTGAGCACTGCACTTTCTCCATCTCAGGTCTTAAGCATCTAGCTGACTTTCTTCCTGCATCTTTGGCAACGATTACAAGTTACTTTTCAGCTGAAGTGACGCGGGGTATTTGGAAGCCTGCTTCTATGAATGGAACTGATTGGCCAAGTCCTGCTGCAAATTTAGCAGCAGTGGAACAACAAGTTAAGAAAATCCTAGCTGACACTGGTGTTGATGTCCCAAGTCTCTCTGTAGGTGTGCACTTATCTAATTTCACCTGATCACCTAATTCTTTTAAGACGAGGAACTATAGGCATAAGCGAATACTTCTCCTCCTCTTTTCTTCTAACCTATGGGCTAAGTTACCACAGTGACAAGTTGATCACCCGTTAAAAATTTCTCAAAGGAATGGTGAGGAATCAGACAGTAGTAGACTGAACGTGAACCTACTCCCACCCCCTTCTTTTTCCGTTCCTTTTTGTCATGGCATTGATGTTTGGTTTTGGGGGATTAGATCTCTGATCTCCTGTTTTGACATATTGAACTATATTGCCTGAGCTAAATAGCTAACAAGGGTTGTCTGTCGATTCTAACATTGGTGCATCAGTTAAAAAAACCGTCCTGGCTTGCTATGTGATAGACCTGGACTATCATATCTATCTAATAAATACATCTGTGTGTAGGAGGAAGTAGGTGCAGGGAATTTAACTATTCATTCATTTATCTCGATGTTTAGCTAATGCTATGTGTTTGTAGGTGGAACTTCTCCAGCTATTCTTCCTTTGCCTCTGGCAGTCCTTGTGAGCCTCACCATTACATATAAACTTGATAGAGATACTGACCGCTTTCTGAACTTGATGGGCGCAGCAGTGAGTAACCTGGCTACAAGTTGTCCTTGGCCATGTATGCCTGTTATGGCTGCTCTATGGGCTCAAAAAGTTAGACGCTGGAGTGACTTTCTTGTTTTCTCTGCATCCCGGACTGTTTTCCACCACAGCAGTGATGCAGTGGTTCAACTTCTTCGGGTCTGCTTTACAGCTACACTAGGTATAGGTACATCTTCTATAGAAAGCAACGGTGGGGTTGGTTCACTTCTGGGTCATGGATTTGGTTCGCATTTTTCTGGTGGCATATCTGCTGTTGCCCCTGGTATACTCTACTTGCGTGTTCATAGAGCTGTCAGAAATGTCATGTTTATGTCAGAAGAAATTGTCTCCCTTTTGATGCATTTTGTCAGAGATATTGCGGATAGTGGAGTCCCTGCTAAGGATTTGGAGAAACTCAAGAGAACTAGAGGTGAGATAAGGTCTCTCTCTAGTCAGAAAACAGATAGTGGATTCCCTGCATCTTGTCACGTCTCTCTTGCTGCAGCTATGGTCCGTGTCAAGCTTGCAGCTTCATTGGGGGCTTCATTAGTTTGGATTACAGGTGGTTTAAGTCTAGTCCAATCTTTGCTGAAAGAAACATTGCCATCTTGGTTTATATCAGCACATAGGTCAGAGCCTAACGGTGGTGTCTCAGAAGGAATGGTTGCAAGGCTAAGGGGTTATGCCCTTGCATACTTAGCAGTGCTGAGTGGAACATTTTGTTGGGGGGTGGATTCATCGTCACCCACATCCAAATGGCGACCAAGTATGCTCGGAGCACACTTGGAATTTCTCGCGAGTGCATTAGATGGCAAAATATCACTTGGTTGTAACAAGGCTACATGGAGAGCATACGTGTCGGGTTTCATAAGCTTGATAGTGGGATGCACACCAAGCTGGCTTCTGGAGGTGGATCTTCAAGTTTTGAAGAGGCTGAGCAAGGGATTGAAACGGTGCGACGAAGAAGTATTAGCTCTGGCTCTTTTGGAAGCTAGTGGTGTTGGTGCTATGGGTACTGCTGCTGAAATGATTATAGAGGGGAGCTTGAACTTTGCTAGATGAACACTCAAGGAGGACTGGGTAATGTAACAGTCTTTTAGATTATCATTAAGCTTTGTACAATTTTTTATTGTGTAAATGTTGAGAGGACAGATATAGAAGTTAGCAACCCTTCTATAGATCAGTTGAGTTTTGATTGGACTATCTTACTTTTTTGTTTCCTGACATAAGTTCAAATAGAGTTGGTCATACATATTTTGGAAAATTTATTGATTAATATACACAAAAAATTGAGATAATCCTGAATTTTGGTTTTATGAAACATAAGCTCCAAACAAAAAAATGATTTGTCTTTAAAAACCAATAAGTATCATTCAATAGGTCATTACCAATGGATGTAAAAATCAGAGCGCAAATAGAGTAGGTAGTACATGTTTAGAAAAATTCATGAATTAATATTAACACACAAAAAATCGAGAGAATTCAAAAAATTTATTTTTTGTGAGACAAACTCTAAAAAAAATGTGACTTCTGCATTTCGAAAATAAAGAGTATCATCTAATAGGTTGTTATCCAAGGAGCAACAAATTAGAGCTCAAATAGAGTTGTCCTACATATTTCAAAAAATTAATTGACTAATATACACGAAAAGTTTAAAATAATTTAGATTTTTGGTTTTGTGAAACATAAACTCCACAAAAAAGTGACTTCCGTCTTTCTAGAACAATGAATATCATTTACTAGGTCGTTACCCATGAATCCACAAAAGTTTAGCTCAAACAGAGTCGATCACACATATATTAAAAAACTTATGAACTATAATAAACATGAAAAATCGAGATAATCCCGAATTCTTATTTTCTTACACAAACTCCAAAAACGAATCGTCTGCCTTTTGAAAATAATGAATATCATTTAATAGATTGTCGCCAATGGATACACAAAATTTGAGCTAAAATAGAGTCGACCCCCATATTCCAGAAAATTCATGGACTAATACACATGAAATATTGAAATAGTCCTGAATTCCTATTTCGTGACACAAACTTTTAAAAAAGTGACATATATCTTTCGAAAATAATAAGTATCATTTAATAGGTTGTCACTAAGGGAAGCACAAAATTTAAAGTCAAACACAATCACTTACACATATTATATAAAATTCATAAATATTAACACACAACAGAAAGATTATCTTGAATTTTCGTTTTGTGAAACATAAAGCTAATCATGAGTTGGGAAAGCATTACGTATGTGCTATCATTTTTTCACGCATATTTTTGCATTTACGAGCCAATTTTTAGGAATTACTCGATTTTTGTCATTTTTCATGTGTATTAGCACATGGATCTGGCGCCTTTCGGGAATATGGAATTTTTTTTGAAAAACTTTATGAAGACCTCTGTAATGAGTTGGGAAAGCATTACGTATAGTCTAACCATTTTTTCACGCATATTTTCACATTTCGAAGTCAACTTTTAGTAAGTATCCGACTTTCACCATTTTTCGTGTGTATTAGCCATGATTCTGACACCTTTTGACACCAGAAAATTTTCTGAAAAAAACTATGTGAGGACCTTTGTAATGAGTTGGAGAAGCATTACATTTAGTCCCACTGTTTATCTGACGCACATTTTCGCATTTACGAGCAGCCAACTTTTAGAAATTACCCAATTTTCGTTGTTTTTCGTGTGTATCAGCCTAAGATCTGGTGCCTTTGGGGCACCCAATTTTTTTTCCTGAAATAACCATATGAGGACCTCCGTAATGAGTTAGGGAAGCATTACGTATAGTCCCACCATTATTTTCACGCATATTTTCTCATATACGGGCCAACTTTTAAGAATTATCTGAGTTTTGTCCTTTTTGTGTGTGTATTAGCCCATGAAATAGGCGTCTATTGGGCATTCAAAATTATTTTTTTGAAAAAATAATATGAGGTCCTCTGTAATGAGTTTGGAAAACATTACGTATGGTCCCGCTGAATTTTCACTTATATTTTTGAATTATGACCCAACTTTTAGGAATTACCAAATTTCATCTTTTTCGAGTGTATTAACATATGGATCTGGCTCCTTTGGGGCACCCAAATTTTCTTTTTGAAAAAAGTATATGAGAACCTCCGTAATGAGTTGAGGAAGCATTATGTATAGTCCCATCGTTTTTCACGCAAATTATTGCATTTACGAGACAATTTTTAGAAATTATTTGACTTTCGTCGTTTTTCGTGTGTATCAGCCCATGGATCTAATGCCTTTCGAACACCCATAATTATTATTTTTTGGAAAAAAACTATATATGGACCTCGAGTTGGCGAAGCATTACATATAGTCTCGCCGTATTTTTCACGCATATTTTCGCATTTACGAGCCAACTCTTAAGAATTACCCGATTTTCTCCATTCTTCGTATTTATTAGCCCATGAATCTGCACCTTTGGGGCACCCAATTTTTTTTCCTAAAACAACTATATGAGAACCTTCGTAATGAGTTGGAGAAGCATTACATATAGTCTCGCCATTATTTTCACTCATATTTTCGCATATACGAGCCAATTTTTAGGAATTATCCAACTTTCATAATTTTTCGTGTGTATTAGTCCATGAATCTGGCGCCTTTGGGCACCAAGAAATATTTTTTTGAAGAAACTATATGAGGACCTCTGTAATGAGTTAGGGAAGCATTACTTATAGTCCCTCCATTTTTTCACGCATAT
>JAJOOS010010896.1:0-14987 GCA_029582725.1 Solanum chiquidenum | reverse complement strand
CATGTTAAATTAGGTGACAATTTAATTGAATTAACCCCAAAAGGCACATTTTAGAATATACATATGTTGCCACATATGACATGTCTATTGCAATTTTTACTGAAAAATTCAATAATTTATCCAACAGAACGTGTATATGTTGCCACAGATGACACTTCAAGGACGGGTTAATCGATAAATTAAGCGATTTAGTAATGAAAAAATGTCAAATTGAATAAAATTTTAGTAGATTGGACCATAATTAAGTAATAAAAATATGTTATAACACTTGAAACAATGATTTACAAGGGTGTTATATAATTATCATATGGAGTTACTTGGTCATTGTATGAGGAACTAGTGGTATGATAGTCTTTGTAAAAATAATTGATAGAATTGAATGAAGGTTATTGTACTAGACTATAATTTTGTAGTTAGACATGTTATAGGACTATATATTAGTGTTACATGTTGAATTACGTGACAATTTAATTGAATTAACCCCAAAAAGCACATTTTAGAATATCATGTCTGTTGCGATTTCTGCTGGAAAATTCAATAATTTATTCAATAGAATGTGCATATGTTGCCACAGATGACACTTCATGGATGGGTTAATCGATAAATTGAGCGATTTAACAATGAAAAAATGTCAAATTGGACCAAATTAAGCAATAAAAATATGCTATAACACTTTGAACAACGATTTACAAGGGTGTTATATAACTATCATATGGAGTTACTTGGTCATTGTATGATGAAGTAGTGGTATGATAGTCTTTGTAAAAATAATTGATAGAATTGAATGAAGATTGTTGTATTAGACTATAATTTTATACTTAGACATGTTGTAGGACTATATATTAGTGTTAGTTGTTGAATTAGGTGACAATTTAATTGAATTAACCCTAAAAAGTACAATTTAGGATATACATAAGTTGTCACATATGACATGTCTGTTGCGATTTCTGTTGAAAAATTCAACAATTTATCCACAGAATGTGCATATGTTGCCACGATGACACTTCAAGGATGAGTTAATCAATAAATTGAGCGATTTAGCAATGGAAAAAAATATCAAATTGGACCAAATGAGAACACTAAGCATATACAGGATGCAAATTTTTTTTAGATTAAACATTTTATAAAGAACAAATTCAAAAATCATTACAAAAGGTCACCTTTTTTTCCATGAGTTTGCAAGAAATGTATATATGTTGCCACACATGATAATTTAATTAATGTAGAAATTTAATGAATTCATCTATTTCTAAATCACAACTACATAATTCACAACGAACGTGATATAATTGATGAACAATGCAACAAATTGGTCTTTCTCCCAACAAATGAGGTTCTGACACCCTTCCAAATAAAATATATCGCAACTTCTATTGATATCTTCTGAGTTTTAGTGACTCCGTTTTTTTCATGTTGGCAATGAACATTAAGCTTTCTCTCATGGATTCACCACCCTTGAAGATTGAAATTATGGCAAGCGCCTATGATGCACCAATGTCACCTCCGTCTGCTGCTTGATTAAGCATTCCTAATGCATTTGGATCGCTATGGTGGAAATAATCAACCTACAGAAGAAATAACACATTTAAAAGGCAGAATACATTGATAAAAACGTGAATACATGCGAAGAACATTATAAATTACCATGCCTTTTCTGTATAATGCTTCTAAATTTCCCAATGCTCTGCACATTTTCAGGAAAGAAGTGTATTTTGAACAACTGACCAAGGGTTACACGGCCATATATATTCAGTAAAGTCAACCAATGTTACCTTTTGATATACAAAAGGTTCACTAACGACTTGATTGAGGACCCTGGAACTGAGAAATCAAATCAAATGGTTAGGAAATCAAATTAAAGAGAAAAAGTCGATTAATACATACATACCTTAATTTAACATTCATTAAATCTTTGAAGGAGTAGGAATCAATTCTTTCAACAATATCAATTAGTAGTTCCCTCGGAAGGGATTCAATGTAGCTTTTTTTACTCCTAGTCATTTTTGAAGATTTTTTCTTCTTCCTTCCCATCTTGAAGAAAATTAAATGAAAGGATTTCTGAAGACGAAGAGGCACTTTTGACTTTTCAAATGCAAGTACTTAATATTTTTAAAAAAGGGTAAAATATCAAGTACTTAATATTTGAATTAGACCATGATCCGTTACATGTTACATTAGGTGACAATTTAATTAAATTAACTCCAAAAATCACATTTTAGAATATACATATGTTGCCACATATGACATGTCTATTGCAATTTCTATCAAAAAATTCAATAATTTATTCAACAGAATGTGCATATGTTGCCACAGATTACATTTCAAGGATGGTCAAAATGAAAACACTATGAAAAAAATCAAATATTTTTAGATTAAACATTTTATAAAGGACAAATTCAAAATTCAGTACAAAACACATAAAATGCATCCCTTTTCACCATGAATTTGCAAGTTATGTACATATGTTGCCACATATGATAATTTGATTAATAACACACAGTGGTATAAGACAGAAATTTAACTACATAATCTAGTTCTAAATCACAACTACATAATTCACAACGAATATCATCTTCATCGTCACTTCCTTGGGCCCAACCATTCTTACGAATGCTTTGCTCATGTTGATGAACAGTGCAACAAATGGGTCTTTCTATCAACAAATGAGGTTCTGACACCCACATTTCACCTACAACATATTGCAACTTGTGTCGACATCTCCTGATATTTGGTGGCTTCATTTTTTTCATGTTGGCAATGAACATTAAGACTTCTCTTATGAATTTGTCGCCTTTGAAAATTGAAATTATGGCAAGCACATATGATGCACCAATGTGGCCTCCGTTCGCTGCTTGATTAATCATTTCCAATGCATTTGGATCGTTGTGATTGAAAAAATCAAACTACAGAAGAAGTAACACATTTAAAAGGCAAAATGCATTGATAAAAACGTGAATACATACGAAAAATATTAAAAATTAGCATGCCTTTTCTATACAAGGCTTCACAAAATCATCATACAAAATACTTCTTTCGACAGTCATCCCTACCGACCCTTTCTTACCATTCTTCCAATTTCAAATATATCAATTTTTCTTCTCGATTCATTTACCACAACAATCAATCCCTACAAATAATCCCTCCATTTATTGCACCTGAAGAAATTAATGCAAAAAATAATTAGTACTAATAAAGAAATTAATTCAAAATTAATTAGTACTAATACATTTGTATGTTATATGTTGCCACATATGACTATTCTGTTGAAACATGTAAGTGATATGTTTCAACATATGATCATTCTGTTGTGATATAAAGTCAAATGTTACTATATATAACTATTATATTGCAGCACATAAATAACATGTTGTAACAAAATATGTATGTTATATGTTGCAATATATGACTATTATATTGTGACATATAAGTCATATGTTGTTACATATTACTATTTTGTTGTGACAAATAAATCACATGTTTTAATATATAATTATTTTATTGCGACATATAAGTAATATGTTGCTACATATAACTATTCTATTGCAACACATAAATCATATGTTGCAACATGTGTAAGTTATATATTGTTACTTGTGTAAGTTATATGTTGCAACATATGACTATTCTGATGCGATTGAAATAACATTTTGGTTACAATGTAAGACCATCATATGTTTTAATAGTCAACTGTTAAAAAAATTACAGTTTTATACCCAGATGATGATGAATAATTCAAAAAACTATTAATCTTACTTACCAAACAATGGTGTCTGAACACAATCACATATGAAGTAATTTCAATTGATACAGAACGAAATCTGGTCCACTGATTAGCTAAATCTGATTCAAGAAGAAGATAATTAAGAAGAAAAAAAAAGAAAAAGCACAAAAAATAGCAGCCAAGATCAACAATGTACGTACAAGAGGAATAAGAAGATGAAGATAACGGGAAGAAAGCAAGCAAGAAGCAGAAGAAGAAGAAGAAGAGGAGGTGGTGGAGGAGGAGGAATCCGATCGGAGGCAGGGAAAAAAAACTTGTATTTCCCATTTTGGTTCGATTTGTTGGCTTCCCTCAAGTTTTGGTTCCCACCAAAATTGGTTAAATTAGGATTGAGTCATTTTATTACCCCTCATTTAATACAATGGATCAAACTGACAACTTTAAAACTTGAGGGCAACTCCCACAATCCTTAATCCTTAATTGCATAATTGTCACCTACACTCAATAATTAAGACTTATGTCACCGCCATTTTATTTTGACACCTTCTTATCACCCATAATTCAAAGTCCCTAGTTTGAAAGCTTTAATTCCACATTTCCCCAAATTTACTTTTTCACAGCTAAGTAATGGCAAATGGGATATAGGGCCAGTTTGGATGCGCATATAACTTTTTAGATTTTTTGGCTTCTTTTTAATATTTTAATTTAAAACTAAGTGTTTAAATTTTATTTTATTTTTACTAGTATTTGAATTGGTATAAATTACCATTTGTCCAACTTTGGCCCCAAATACCCCTAACGCTAACTTTTTGGCCAAAAAATAGGCATATTTCTAATAGCTCACACTCATAAAGTAGATGGAGGGAAATATTATACTAAATTTCATAGTTTAAGGATATTTTAGACCTTTTTGAGTTAAAATAAATTGAAATTATTTAATATGTGAGCTCATATAATGTAGCGACCCGTTAAATCATTTTGAACACTTGACCTATTTCTTTTATAAAAGAAATTTTTCGTAAATTTTAAATGAGAATTTTGAACTATTCGTTTAACCACGGTAATTTAATTGAAGAGAATTATGTTAAGTAATTAAATTAGTTGGTAGTTAATGGACTAAGTCCATAATTTTTTTTATAATTGACATCTATAGGACTAATAATTTCAAGTTGTGACAGTATAATAATTCTTTTAAGTTGTAATAATAAAAAATTACAAGTTCTAACATTTTATTAAAATAAAAAAATGCTTTAAAATAATAGTAAAAATTAATTTATTTGAAAAAAATATAAGGTAAAAAACGGATATATTAGTAGTAATTAATTTTAATTCATTAATGATAATTAATATGTGCCATAAAATTAAGAGATTAAAAAAAAGGAATATTTGTTTTCCTTTTTTAACTCAAATCAATTAAATTTAGTTCAAAAACAAAGTTTCTTCTTTTGTTCAAACGTTTCTCTCTCCTCTCAATTTTTTCTGTAATTGTCGTCACTCGCAACTAGTTCTAATTCATTTTTATTCAATAATATTTATTTTGTTGTAATGGACGGCTTCTTATCGATATTAATAAAGAATGGTGGTAGATGGGATCCTTCAAGTTAATGTTCTTTGCGAATTTTTATTTATATTTTTATACTGCTCAAACGTAAAATAATAATAATTAAGAACAATGATACTGAAAAGGAATTTTTTAGATTTTATTATGTATAATAGAGTTTAATTGTGACGTTTTTTGTATGAACATTATTTTTTGAGATTACATAATATTTTTTTGAAACTGAAATAGATTTTGGTATGAATTATTTTTATTTAATTTAAGGTTTCTGGTAAGAAAAAAAATTAAATAAAATTTATTTGTAATTGGCATACTGTTTATATCATTTTTTTGTACGATTTTGAAATTATATTTGAATGAAATGCGTATACTGTTTACTTAATAACTGACAATTAATTGTTAAAATTATTATTATGTTTGTATTATATTGACATGATTCTGCTGTGAAAAAAATTACGACTTATGGGGTGAAATGGTAATAATGTTAGCATGATATATGTATGAAAAGTGTGCCAAACAAATGTATGAAATGTGTATACTCTATTGTATGATGTTTTATGGTATGATTTCTAGTTTGAATGAATTATTTTTTTGACATTATTATGGAATGTAATTTTATAATAATAATAATGTAATGAATTGGGTGTACTGTTTAATTAAGAAATTACAATTAATATTTATAAGTTGGAATTATTTTGATATTCTATTGGCATGATATTTGTATGAATAATTGATGACTATTGAGTAAAAATATATATGAAATTTGTCAATAGAATTGTATAAAGTTTGTATACAAATATAACACATGCATTTTTTCTTTTGTATTATGTAAGACTGACAAAATGATTTTTTTATGGAACAGGAAAATATGTTAATTTTCAGATGGAGGGAATTATTTATGAATCTTTCAGTCTATATAGTGGGCTAGTCTTCTCGAGCCTTCATTGGTCCGTCATTTTCTTCCTCTCTCTTCCTATCAATCCTCCCTTTTAGAGAGAAAAAGCAAAAGGCTACTCTTCAACCATGTTGGTTTAGCAGGATATCCTCACCGGTGATGAGCTTCTCTCAGGCTCATTTCCCTACAAAGAAATTGAGAATGGAATGCTTTGGGAAGTTCAAGGGAAGTGGGTTGTTCAAGGTGTCGTTGATGTAAACATTGGGGCAAATCCTTATGCTGAGGGTGGAGGTGAAGATGAAGGTGTGGATGACTAACCGTCAAGGTTGTCGATATTGTTGACACTCTTAGACTTCAGGAGCAACCAACTTTTGACAAGAAACAATTTGTTACCTACATTAAGAGATACATCAAGAACCCGACATCCAAGCTAGAATGAGAAGCACAAGAAGCATTTAAAAAGAACATTGAATCAACAACTAAGTTACTTTTGCCAAAGCTCAAGGACTTTCAATTCTTTGTTGGTGAGAGCATGAGTGAAGACAGTTCCCTGGTGTTCACGTACTACAAGGATGGTTTAACTGATCCTACCTTTTTGTACCTTACACCTGGCTTGAAGGATATCAAGTGCTAGATGTCTGGTGGAGTGCTTCTGCTAGAAGTTTTGCATTGAAGTTTATGTTTCATGTAGTTTCAATATTTGGTCCTTTTTGCTTATTTGTGTGTTTCTTCTAAACCTTGGGTACTTATTGTAACCAGTACCTGCAGTTTTTCTTAATTATAAAAATCTTATTATGTGGGACATCAAATGATCCTCTGATTGAATTGGAAGTGTTCTCTTCTATTGATTAAAAAAAATATATATAGTGGGCTAGTAAATGCGATAACTTCGCAACTTGAAATAGATGCTACTACTAATGACATAGAAATTAAATATATTGTTAGTGATTGATGTCCACCAATTTGTATCCAATGTTAAACATACTTCAATACACATTACTATACATAATGACAGAGTTTGAAAATAAACTTTCCTGTTAAAAGGTGTATGATTTAACAAACTACAATCAATGCAACTAATTGAAACACTAATTTCATACTATTTTTGATAAAAAGAATAATCAAATTAATATCAATTTCATGACAGTAAATATATATATGTATGCATATATCACATCAATTTCATGTCAACATTAAAACAAAATTCATGCAAAAAATAATATGCAAAAATAAACCGTTTTAACAAAAATTCTACTAAATTGAATAATAGAAAAATAAATTAAATAGAATATTTACCCTAACCATTTTTTTGCCCTTTTTTGATATTGGGATTTTCGAGTCCTCCTTCCTTGTTGCTCTTCTTTTGGAGTGTTTTGATGACTGACCATATCAACATTTGTTGATTTTTTTTTTCTCGCTTACAAAATCCGAGTCTAAATCAGGAGAGGGTTCCGCCATTTTCCCCTTCCTCTTTTGTCCCTTTTGATTTGTAGGACTTGCAATTTTCTTTGCTTCACTTTTCTTCTCCTTTTCTGTAGTATGTTTCTTCTTTTGAGAAGTACCACCCTTTTTCGTCGGATTTGCATTCTTGTTTGGTGGTGACGTTTGAGTCAATATGTTAAAGGTCGAGGCCTCTATTTCAATAGTAGAACTCACTTCTACTAATCTCGGGCTCTTTCTAGGAGTATGTTCATGCTTCTTCGATATGTTTTATCGAAAATCTTAGAAACTTGATTCTTAGTATTGTAAATCTGCCATTTCTTTTGATTGTAGAATGAAGATTTTATGATTGAATAGGTGATATTGAGATGTATAAACGGTTTGTATGGAAGACTATTGAAGAGGTGAAAGAGTGATATTTTTTTAACGTGGGGTGATGGGGTGTTAACTAGAACAAGCGTGGTGACATGAGGGGTGTGGGTTTGACGTGTAACGGTAAAAAAGGAACAAGAATCAAAGTGAAATCCCTAAAAATGTGTAAGAGATAATTATGGTAGATTCTTTATTTATATTATTTAATAGTAAATATAAAATTATAAAATACTAATTATTTAATAAAGTAAAATTAAATTGATTTATAAATAAAAAGTGATCTGTTATAACCCGTAATTAAACTGTTATAAGCAAGAATATTTTAAAAGTAGATTTAAAACCTATAATATTGTCTCTTAAATATATATATGGAGTGATTTTTCCTATAATAAATTCTTTTTCAGTTGTTAAAAAAATATAGTTTCAATTTAGTGTTAAGAATGATAGGGATAGGGATAGTTGTAACCATCTTATCTCTATAAGAACTACAATTAACTTCTCTTCAAAATTTAAATATAAAAATTTAATTTAATTTATTTTTATTAATAAGTTTAGAAGTTAAAATCTGCAAATTATTTGATGTGCAGGTTAGTTTACTCTTTATTTCCTTACATAAAGGACTTTAAGTTCAATTTTTTCTTCCTTATTTTTTGGAATCACCTACATATAAAAAAAAGATTTTATTTTAAAATTTTCGTTATATAGAAATCTAGTTAAAAAATGGTATGATTGAAATTCATTTAAATAAATCGTAAAAGCATAGAATTATTATAAAAAAATTGGTTATTTTTAAAAATGCATGCCACTTGGCTAAATTCTAGGATATTCTTTATTCTTTTTAATTATAGATTATAGATAGATTTTAAATAAATATTTATTTAAATTCAGATAGTTAATATAAAAATTTAATAACTTTAAAAGAAAAAGGAAAAAGAATCGCATGATTTTAGGACTACATCGTGTATATATGGAGAGTTGTTTCAACCGTATGTATGTTTTGTTAAAAATAATATAGATATTTAATATATTTCAAATTCAAAAAGTGTAATTGATTATCACTTAACCTAATTTATTTAATTTTTACGACCGCTTTTTTCTCTTCGTGAAAAAATGCCCCGCTGCTATTGAAAATTGTTTTTTCTATTACTTTTTAAAATTAAAAACTATTTTCTTAAATATATGACTTTTAAACTTGATTTAGTTAAATTTAAATTTCAAAATGATTTGACATGTTAATTATACTATTTTTTCTAGTTGATATGAAGATAAATAATGTTTTATATAAAAATTAGAAATAAAATTAAGATTTTTTTTTTATCTAGTAGTTATATTTTTCATTGGACGCTATTTCTTTCTTTAGGCAATAAGAACATATCTATTGCACCTAATTAAAAAGGCAAGTTGGTTGGCCTATAGACATGTGACTCTGTCTTATTTTAGACACAATGCAAGACGTTTGAGTATAGTAACTCTCCAAGACGAGTAATATTTATTGGAATATAAATGGTGCAATACATTTTTACCTATTACTTTTTACTTAATTATAAAAGTAAAATTTCTTTCATTGCTAAAAATTATCAAACAAGAAATGTAGAATATGTGGATCCCAAAATTGAAAAACGGATACTGGTGTTCTCATAATTGCATAGAAGAGACAGAGTTCCATGTCAACCAAGCCTTTAATTTCCTACCTCCTCCATCAAGAAATGGTGCAATATCATTTGTGTTGTGATCAATAGAAAAATCTCTATTCGAGTAGTGCATAAAATGCCGCATCTACAGCCCTTCCTTCTGCATATTTGTATGTAATTGTCGAAAAAATTTGGCTGTGACTTTTTGTTACGGTTTCTGCACAGTACACAAATCCATGAACAATAATACTGAATGATTCATTATTCATGGTTGCAAAAAAAGTCATAACATCTTAAAATTGTCATATAAGATCATTCAAGAGTTGTTATGCCATAGGTTTCAAAGCGTTCAATTGAGCGATTCCCACAAATTACTGTATTTTCGATTTGTATTGTGACGTTTGTGGTCATGTTTTTATTTTTAATCCCTATTGTTTCAAAGAAGTAGTTGCTAAATTGCTACAATTTTTTTTTTAAAACAAAAAACGTGATTTACCTTTTAAGTGGTACTGTTTTGTGTGACTCTCTAATTTTTTTTTTTTTTATTTGTTAAAATGATTAAAAATAAATCAATGTTATGATTACCTCCAATAAATTAACAAACACATGAGATAAAGATAAATATTTTGATTAAGATAAAAATAATAGTCCAAAAGAATTTAAACCTTAAACACGTATTTTTTTTCAATTTCGAATATATAATATTTAATTATTTAATTAGGCATGTAATGTTTAAAATTTATTGAAGACATATCACATATGTAACTGCTGTTGTATTTTTTTTTTAAGAGTTAAAATTTTGTTTTTTTGAACAAATATTGAATCTATCCTAGATTTAAAAAATAAAATTTTAACTAATTTATAAATTGTATTTAAAATAAATAAATCTGTTTTTTAAAATACTGACATTTGTCATTATTTGTGTAAGTTGATGACATGTGTCTATTTTTATTTAAAAGTGTGTAATTAATTATTTATTATTAAATTTTAAAAATTTGTGGTGCTTACATGTGGTGTTTTTTCTTCTCCTATTATATATAGATAGATGTGTCTAAGTTACATTTCTTGAAATAATTAATTGGTAAAAAATAATAGTAAAAAGTTATTATATTTTTAATCATAATATATATCTATATTCTATACATATCTATATTTTACTTGTAGCACCACAAAAAACAAATTTTATAAATAATTAAAATTAATTCTATGTAATAGGGTCAAATAATAAATTACTATTTTATTTTTAAAATAATTTTACAGCATTTTTTATAAATAATAAATAATTTTAAAATAGTTCAAAAAAATAGGGTAATGTCAACGTATGTGGTTCCCCTTTTTATTTTTTTTATTTTTTATCTTTCCACAACTTCCTTATTTATAGCAAAACAAATGCAGATAATAATAATATATATATTAAAAAAATTAAAAAGTTTAAAAACCTTTAAATTCTTTATTTAAATCAAACAGTAATGTAAAAATTGACTAACTATATATTATTATGTTTTTTTTTATAAAATTACTTTTTAAAATTAAAAATAGAAAAAACTTTTCAATCTTAGTTTTTGCTTTAAACTTTTACCGCTTTTTAAAAATTCAAAATTTGCAGTTACTTTAGTCTTCTTACTGTTTTTTTATTTTATTTTAATATACGTTTTTTATATAAATTCAAATTCTAGCCGTTTTAAAATTATGTTGATGGTTATTAATCTAATTACTTATTTTTTACCTTAAATTTTTACTGATTTTATATAAAAAAATGAATTTTAGCTATTTTAATTTTTTTTGTACAGTTTTTTAATAGTTCTTTAATTATTTACGGATCTTTTTGAAAAAAATTAAATTCTTATCATTTTTATTTTTTAATAGTTATCTATTTAAACTAATTTTTAATACATGGAAAATTAGCATCATGTCACGACCCAGACCGTCATAATTGGCACCCACACTAACCCTCCGGTAGGAGAACCATTAACTACAACCCATCTAACATTTTTTTACGAAAACTAAGGCATTTAAAAGATACGAAAGCAGGTTTAAATGCAGAAATAAACTGGAGTTCCCATAAACTCCTAAAGTTTAACAAAACGACTATCAAAACATTGAGGAAAACACCCCTAGAACCTGAAAGTCAATGTACCAAAACTCTAACAATCCACAAGTCTAAGAAATAGGGGTACAACCCCAAAAGCTAAAAATAACAAACATCTAAAGAACTAGTCTAAGTCTTAGAGTATGGACTAAACAGAATGAGAACCCATGACAGTCTATTAGAACTGGCTCACCCTTGAATTCGGTCTCGATCACTGATCTCCTAGCTGAGGTCTATCAATAGCCGCATGAAGATGACATGTACATAGAACGAGCAAGTGCAATATCAGTACACAACCACAGTGTACTGGTAGGCTCACACGGCTATCCCAGTAAGCATAACATATACCAGAATCACAACAAGGTAAACAAGACATGCACATAATGTATACACAATTATCGTTTCAAGAGCAATGTACAAATTCACATTCTCAATAACAAGTAAATATGACAATTCAATGGTCCTCTCATGGAATCCATACCCAAACTGTTAGTGTATCGGAACATGGTACCCAATCCCAATTAGTGTGTCGGACGTGACACCCGATCCCCTATATGGGCCGAAACGTGGCACCATATCCAAGTTAGTGTGTCGGAACGTGACACCCGGTCCATTCAGCACAACCACAATCACAATCACAATCACAATCACACCCATATGTACATTCTCATAATCATACAATCAAGTGTTGAATCATGACATACATTTATTCGTTCACACTCATTTCATTAGGTTTGATCTACAATGCTTCATTCTCATACATACATACATTACAATGAAGTAATCACCAACATATATCACGCAAACAAGAAATCAAACCATCACCTACCTCGAAAACAAGCCTGAATCCCCTAAGGCACTTGAATTTCCTCTTTTCGGATTCTTTCCACTTGTTCTAAGTCTACAAACAATTAATATACACAAGTATCAACAATCAAAGGTCTAATTATCCGGATTATAACAAACTCAATAACCCAAGAACAAACCCATGATCCTAAGGTGCAGCTAGGGCCTTTTCCCACCATCAAATTCAGTCCAAAACCCTTCCCTAATAATATTTAAGTAAGAATCTACGTTCTACGGATCAAAAAATAGATTAGGGGAGTAAAATCCTTACCTTTAGCACCAAAAGTCGTGGAAAACTGTCAAGAAGTCCCCTGGGGTCGTCTCTTAACTCTCAAGAATGATACTTGCAAAAAAATAACGTTTTTGGGGTTTTCCAATCCTTTTCAATATACGGTAAGGGCCTACATATCTGGTACTGAGATTCCCTTTCTTGCCAAATCTCATTACCCCTTTCATAGGTGACACCTTCAGGAAAACCCAATCATCAACTTGGAACTCTAGTTCCCTTCTTCTCACATCTGCATAAGATTTCTGGCAACTCTGGGCAGTCTTAAGTCTATCCCTAATGAGTTGCACTTTCTCCATAGCATCATGGACTGAATCTGGTCCTATCAAGGATGCTTCTCCTACTTTAAACCAACCAACATGAGATCTACATCTACGCCCATACAATGCCTCATAAGGAGCCATCTGAATGCTGGAATGGTAGCTATTATTGTAGGCGAACTCAATGAGAGGAAGGTGATCATCCCAACTACCCTTGAAGTCAATCACACAAGCTCTCAACATGTCCTCTAAGGTCTGAATGGTATGCTCTGCCTGCCCATCCGTCTACGGATGAAATATTGTTCTAAGGTTAACCTGAGTACCAAGACCTTTCTGAAATGACTTCCAGAAGTGAGAGGTAAACTGAGGACCTCTATCTGAGATGATAGACAAATAAACCCTATGCAACCTCACAATCTCATTAATGTAAAGCTTGGTGTAGTCCTCCGCCGAATCTGTAGTCTTGACTGCCAAAAAGCGTGAAGACTTAGTAATTCTGTCAACTATCACCCAAATGGAGTCATGATGTCTGTGAGTACGAGGTAACCCTGTAATCAAATCCATGTTGATCACTTCCCACTTCCAAGTAGGAATGTCAAACTCTTGAGTCATACCCCCTGGTTTCTGATGTTCTACCTTCACTTGCTGGTAATTGGGGTACTTACTCACAAAGTCTGCTATATCCCTCTTCATTCCATTCCACCAAAAGACTTCCCGCAGATCGCGGTACATCTTAGTGGCGCCTAGATGAATAAAATATCTGGAATTGTGGGCTTCTGCGAGAGTATGCTGTCTCAATATACCCACATCGGGAACACACAATCTACCCTGATAGTGGAGTACACCATCTCCCTCTTGGGAGAAAACCTATAGCGACACTTTTGAAAAGATACTACCACTTAAACAAGAAATCTAATTAAATACTTGCGACATTTAAAAGAGGTTAACTATGGCCATATTGATTTTAATCTAGTAGAGAGATTAGATGCATAATGACCTCCAAAAAGTAATTTAAGAAAATAACCGACAAGCTTTTCATGTATATATATATTATCCTCACACTCAAGGATGAAATAACAAGAATATTACAAGCTTCCGAGTACCGAAATCAGCTTGCTCATGCTTCACACAAACATTCATAAAGTAATAGTAGATTCAAGATATTACAAGACTTGGGTTTACACACACTCCAAAAAGAACAAAACATATAGCGATACTTATATTACAACCCATGGTGACATGACCAAATCAACCCTCAAATTCGCTAAGTAAATATACAAAACATAGATCATGTACAAGTCCTAAGGTTTATACAAAATATATATGCCTATATGCAAATGTGATCTTCCTTAAAGCTTTCAAAATCTCCATCTTCAATGGCCAACTTCAAGCATCCTCTCGAACAAACCCTACGATAGAAACAACTATCACTAAGCATATAGCTTAGTGGTGTAAAAACTATAGGTTTGGAGCCCTCAATTTCAGCAAGTTACCATTCTCAAGTTAAGGGCAGCATAATTGAACATACTAAATAAATCAAGTAAACAATGTATAAAGAGTATCAAGTTCGATATTTAAATATCCAAATGTCAAGAACGCTCATAGCATCATTTTCCAAGAGATTCAACAACAAGGCTCGCCCAATATATACATCACGTCGTCACACCAAGCACAAGCAGGTATCAAGAAGGGTCAAAACCCAATAATCAAGAGAACCAAGAACCATATTAAAAATGGCTTTTTAGTCCGTCTTAAGAATGGAAGTTGTCCATTTTAGTACGAACTAGAAAGCCATTTTTAATATGGTTCTTGGTTCTCTTGATTATTGGGTTTTGACCCTTCTTGATACCTGTTTGTGCTTGGTGTGACGACGTGATGTATATATTGGG
>JAJOOS010010895.1:0-15315 GCA_029582725.1 Solanum chiquidenum | reverse complement strand
TTTTTGGTCCCTATCTAACTTCAATTCCTTAATAACAACATATATATTAATTATAAACATTTCAATGTCATTCTTATATATTCACTACGAAGATAAATAAATAAAAAGAAAATAAACACTCTTTTACTTCTATTGATAAAAAATATTACTGTGTGTCATGATTCCGTTATGTGTCTATATTTTTGGAAAGACTTTACAACTTGTGTATTATTTCATACAAAATATTTACAGGATTCTTACCTCTTATAGGTGTAAAATAACTTCTTACATAGTTCCATTACTAGTGGATTATATATATATATATATATATAGGTTCCTTGTTGGATATAAAATAGAAAGGATAATGCCAAGTTTTCTTGTGAAAACATAGACGTATTCTAAGGCATACATTATGTCAATTACTAAGATGGATATTAAATGCAACTAATAGCTTAGGTCATCTTGAGATCTGTTTTTATTCTGCTGCCCCTTAAATATTCGTTTTTATTTTCAAATATTTTATTACCATTTGAGGGAGGCTAATATAAAAATACTTATAGAAAGTCAAAGACAGAAACAAGCAACTCTAAATTATGATTAATATTGTGTGCATGTGTTTATACTAAATGACTATTATTGTAATTTGGCTTTAAGCATTCTAATTTTATTTAGACGTAAAAAAAATAGATGAAACCAATGAAAGTTTTAAATGAGATTTTTCAAAAATAGATTGTGAATATCATGAGTTGATTTAACATAGTCCAAAGAATCACTAAACTTTTATCTATTATAACGGCAAAGTATAACTAATCTAATTATGTGATAGTATTTCACATTCATCAATTTTTAAAATGATTTTACTTGCGCATATAATGAATTATGCAAAATATTATCATCGTTAATTCAAACAATTGTACATTTCACGTATGTTAATTTCTACACCTCTGGATCTAAGTATAGTCAAGATTTTCTTAACTTAGAAAACTCATAATCAAGATTTTCTTAGGAAATTTATCCTAAAATTGGCACGTTTATTTCTTATATTTTCTGTAAAATTTTCAAATTTGACAGCTTGCTAATCCCGAATTATTTACATTGGAAGGAAAAGAAATTAATTTTACTCATTTCCTTATTTATTAGTAATTTCTTAAAATTGGATTTTGATTTTCTTAGAGCTGATTCAATCTAAATAGTAGTATTAGTAGTAAATTACTATTTCTCGTTCATTTTTACTTGTTTATTTTACTTAAAACAAATGTCTATTTTTAAATATTACTCCTTTTATTTCTTAACATTTAAATGATTTATAATAATTAAAAGTGATATTATGCCAAGTCAAACACCTACTAAATATGTAATTAGGATTTTGAAATTTAAAGTGTTTGATTTTTAGTGATGAATAAACATGAATAATTAGGTTACAATCTACTAATCCTGTTTTGACCTTTTTTACTTGGTGTGTCTCATTGTAATGGGTCCATTATTCTCACTCTTTTTTCTTTTTTAATTTTTTGATCAGTTGTCTTGTATTCATATTAAAATCTAACTAAATTTGAATTTATACACGAAAGTTCAACATAGGGCTTCCTAACAAAGGTAAATTCGTAACTCAAGAGGCTTGAACTCGAAATTTAATTAAGAATGAAATAATAGTACTTACCGATCCACCACAATTCGGATATGTTATTCTTACTCTTTGCTTAGTACCCAAAACCCCCAACTATGAATAATAATGGAAACTAATTACTGCATATAAATGCCATTAAAAAAGCCAAAAGCTTAACCCCCACCAAGCTCAGAGATTTCAACTTTCAAGAATCAAACACAGTTACGAATTCCACGCAACAAAGAATCAAAATCAGCCATACATATCAAAAGGGTGTCTGGGATTTTGTGTATTTTGGGTTCTTGAAAGAAAAGGGTGGTGTTGTTGAAGATGCAGAAGAAAAGATGGAGAAAAGTGTCTATTGTGCGCAAGATGTTAACTTTTGCAATCGCTGCAATAGCCCTTATGGCTCTTCTATATGTTCATGTCGAATTTCCTGCTTCAGAAGTTACCAAGTTGCCTGATAAACTTCCCACGGTACATTTCTTGAACTATATTGGGTTTTCTCTATTTTTGCTCGTTATGACTTTCTTTCTTTTACTAATCATTGAATATGGAAACGGTGTCACATAGAACGAAATGGATATTGAAGATTCATATACCCGAAATCAGCTGAGTTGGTGTTGAGGTGTAATTTCTTGTTATGATTTATGGCATTGGGTCTGATAAAATTTGTTTTTTTAGTTTTATTTGACTAAATTGTTGATTAATTGATGCAATCTGTAAACGGAACTTGAAGAAAAAAATAATGCAGGGAAGGCTAAAACAGGGTGAAATTATGAGCTAAGCTAGAAACTAGGGCTATTTCATTTCTCAAAAGATAGATAAGGGATTTCAAGTGGGTTTATTTGTTGATCTAAAATAAGTTGTAACTATCAATGCTAACTAGAAATTCAATTGTATCATTAATTTTCTCGATTTTGTCAATTTTTTCCTGTTTTGTGGTGATGGTTGATGTTGAAAATACTTTTTCAGTATTTCTTTCATTTTGACATTTCTTCGCGGTTATGGTTGTCATTCAAGGTTTAGGTACTGATCTGGGGTGTTTTATTGTTATAGCAACATGAATTTTCATCCCAAAAGCTGAGTAGAGAACGAAGCTGGATTCAAGAACTTGCCCCACCCCATTTGCCAAAGGCTCCTCTCGCTGCTCGCAAGGTTTTATACTCCCTCAAATATATATATTTCGATTTTATCTCTCAACAACAACATACCCTGTGTAATTCCACTTTGTAGGGGTATGGAAAAAATATTATTTGTTTAAGTAAATTGAGTTTATGATGGAATTAGTGTTTGGTCTGGTATGATTTGACATATGTTTGTAGACATTCGACATAGGACTATGTAAATATGTAGTTATGCATATTTCATGTTCACTCCTTTAGATTTGACAGTTAGATGTTGCAAGTCGAAATGGAAGTTTGGAAAAGTTATGGAAACCGCCCCCAAATCGCGACCATGTTCCTTGTGTTGCTGCAAGTCCATTATATACACGTAAGCAGTTCATTGTTCCCATACAATACAATATTAGAGAGTAGCTTTGTGCTTTCTTGAATCAAATGTATATGATTTTTCTATGTTGCTTATCTTTATTTGCAATTTACCTCCAGCTCCTCCAGAGTCTCGAGGCTACCTGCTGGTTCATGCCAATGGTGGGCTCAATCAGATGAGAGCTGGGGTCTGTATTCTTTGCATCTCTTTTCCTTTTCACATATAAATGATGTCTGTTTCTCTTAAATTTCAGGATTATTATTTTCTTTTTTCCTTTCAGTATCATGCTCCACTGGAATATTTATGTTGTTGGACAATACACTATATTTGAAGTATGGTTCAGACCGTTGAGGTCTCTCTTTATTTAAAGATCCAAATGACTAAAACATAAGTTTTGGACTTAATCCTTTATATAAATGTTAGAAGTTAGGATTTGTTCTTTTGAAGGAAAGAAATGATTCATAAAGTTTAGTGCTATGACTTACCTTCTTTCATTCTTTTTTTTTGAATAACTAATGACTGCTGATCATAACCCAAGTCATCTATCACCAGGCATTACTTTTACTCAAGAGAAAATGAAGTTGTGTTTTGGTGGGAGGAGGATGCGTGGAAGTCTGTTATGTTAAATATGCATCTTTAATTATTCATAATCTAACTCAGTATGAGTTTCTTCAATGGATATGTCTTATGTCCCTTATTTCTAGCATTTGGTTTACATTTCAAATCTTCTAGAAGACAATTCATCTCCCCTAAATCAGTATACATGTTAATTCTTTTCTTTATAAGGTGTTGGTCCTTAGTGAATATTTTTTTCGTTTTATTGTGGATTCATGAAAATTATGTCATCCGTGTAAAGTTCACATAATGTATGCATAAAACATTTACTTGTCATTGTTTGTGGTTTTCTGCTGAAAGAAAAGGTTGTTATGTTGCAGATATGTGACATGGTTGCTGTTGCTCGTATCATAAATGCTACTCTTGTGATCCCTGAGCTTGATAAGCGCTCACTTTGGCAGGACTCTAGGTGCGTAATGTCCTTTAGTGAGCAATTTCTTTTTGGGGTTTCATGCTCATTTTGAACTGTTTGTTGCAAGGGGATCAACATCCTTTTCATCCTTAAGGATTGAGTGTATTATAGTTGCTGCATAAATTGTGCATAAACTGGTAAAATTTACTCTTCTATGCCTGAATTGCAGCAACTTCTCCGATGTCTTTGATGAAGACCATTTTATTAATTCTTTGAAAAACGATGTAAATGTCGTCAAAAAACTACCGAAGGAACTGGCATCTGCAACTAAAGCAGTTAAACATTTTAGGAGTTGGTCTGGTGTGGATTACTATGAGGAAGAGATTGCACGACTGTGGGATGAATACCAGGTACATAAAACTAATGTGTACCAAGCAAGCAATAATGTTCATTTGTAACTAATGGATGCAATCTAATCTCTTTAGATCATTCGAGCTGCCAAGTCTGATTCAAGATTGGCGAATAATAACCTGCCTCCTGATATTCAGAAGCTGCGCTGTCGAGCTTGTTATGAAGCCCTTCGATTCGCTCCCAAGATTGAAGCAATGGGAAAGGTTACCACTTATTGATGCTTAGTTCAAAAACATGTTCAAGTGTTTCTTTGCCTGAGCTAGTTCATTGATTTCAACTTCTATTTACAGATGTTGGTTGATCGGATGAGATCATATGGCCCCTATATTGCTTTACATTTGCGATTTGAAAAGGACATGCTTGCTTTTAGTGGATGCACACATGATCTATCCCCAGAAGAAGCTGAGGAACTGAAGGCAATTAGGTAGATTATTATGACGTATAGTTATTTGATAGCCAGAGCATGTGCTTGTGATTAATTGTTGGGTAAAATCTGATCTCTTCAAACAAAAGTTTGTCTGCTAAGAAGCATAAACACTTTTTAACAGGTTGAACATCAACCATATGCTTTCATTTTGTTTTGAGTATTAGACACGTGTGAGATGCCTAGCTCACTGGTCTCCTATTTTGGTTCCTGTGTAGTATACAAACTTTAAAACCACCCATTTCAAGAAGTTAGTAAAAAAAACCGGAACATTCACAAAGAAAAGGATCTCCAGATGCCATACTGATTGGTACATTTCTTCTAAAAAGAAATCTAGTGATTGGCCTGAATTGGAGCCCTTCCCCTGTCACATCCACCAAGCTTTTAGAAATGCTCTCTCCTTTTATTTGAATTAGTAGCATGCCATTGACTAGATTGTTTGAATTTGTAATCTGATGATGGTCATTTCATTATCTTGATCATTTGTAGGGAAAACACCACATGGTGGAAGGTGAAAGAAATTGACCCTGTAGAACAGAGAAGTAAAGGCTATTGTCCATTAACTCCAAGAGAAGTTGGACTATTCCTTTCCTCTCTTGGATTTCCATCAAACACTCCTATATATATTGCTGCTGGAGAGATATATGGGGGTGATTCCCATATGTCTGATCTGTTGTTGCGCTACCCCTTATTAATGAATAAGGTATGCAAACCTTTCTTGCATTGTTGCTTAAAATGTCTTGGATGATTTTTGTTAGTTAGATATCTCACTTGATTGTGGATTTCTATGTAACTTTTAGTGTATTTTATGAATGTCCATGCCCATGAACTCAGAAGGTATGATAAGTGGTCAAAAATTGAAGAATTTGAAATGGGCATATAGATAGTTTCAACATGATGATATAATTTTATTGTGGGTGCTATGAAACACATCATATCACCACCCAATTGATCCCAAAAAAAAAAAAGCCCCAAATTGGGCACATGACCCAGAACCTGATGGACTCGTTCATCAACCTCAAGGCAATACTTAATATGTTTAAACAAGCAATACTGTCTCAACAACTTAAACATGTCTGATCTGTTGTTGCGCTACCCCTTATTAATGAATAAGGTATGCAAACCTTTCTTGCATTGTTGCTTAAAATGTCTTGGATGATTTTTGTTAGTTAGATATCTCACAACTCTAGAGTTATTTTACATTCAAATTAAACTAAAATAAAAGATGAAAATAGTTCCACATAGACTAGTGGGGGGATCACATGAAACTAATTCGAAAACTCGATGTGCTCAAATCTTGGCCTCAATGTCTTTATATGCATTTGAAAAACATAGCTAGTACAACTTAAGTTGGTCCAGTCAGCATAATAATCTGAACATTTCCTTCGAGTGATTTAGAATAAAAGCATCCACAAATTTTGCTAAATATTGATATTGTCTTTCTTTATAGCAGTATGCGTTGATCTTTGTTTTTGTGTTATGCAAAAACAGTTTGTGCTCATCAGCAAGTGAATAGAACAGAACCGGGAAAAGATAATAGAATTTGTGTTGGATCTTTTGAAAGATTTGTAAAATTTTAACTGTAATCTGTCATAAAGAAATCGGGTCACTCGGATATCCATTTCAAGCTCTGTCAATATATGAAATGGCAATTGTGATGTCCCATTGAGATGAACAAAGTCTCTAAAAAACTTCAGCTATCCGGACCAAATTAAATTCATTGTTTTTCAGTCAGGGAGTTCACCTTCTTGTTTAATGCTTCTTGAGATCCCAAAGAGAACTTATTTGGTTAGTCTGTTCAGGTGCTGAATCTGCAGCATCAATATTGGCATGAACCAATTGTGTATTTACCTTTTTTCGCTTATGAAGTTTAAATATCAATTTCATGATTTCAATCTGCCAAGGCATGTTCCTTCTGTTCTCGATCCCCTACGTATGAAGCAGATTTCCATAGAAGCCATATAATCTCAAAACAAAGTACTTCTGATATATGTGATAGGCTCTGCTTACTTAAAGAGTGATTTGCATCTTTCTTGCAGGAAAAGTTGGCTTCTATTGAGGAGCTTGAGCCATTTGTCAATCATGCATCTCAATTGGCTGCCCTAGACTATATCGTGTCTATTGAGAGTGACATATTCATTCCTACGTACTCGGGAAATATGGCAAGAGCAGTTGAAGGACATCGTCGATTTCTGGGGCATAGGAAAACAGTATCTCCTGATAGGCAAGACCTCTTCTCTACACATGCTATATTCAGTATCTTGTAGTTCCCACTTAGTATTTAGTCTGCTTGGAGGATTATAACTATCTCCTGCTAATTAATTCCTTGTAATCACCAGGAGAACTCTTGTCCGGCTTTTTGACAAAATTGACCAGGGTACGATGAAAGAGGGGAAAAATCTGTCCAATCGCATTATTGAAATCCACAAGAGGCGGTATGTCAAATGTAGAGATATTTTTCTGCTTGTGAAATATAATCAGGGTGCTGATGATGGTCCTGCCGATGTAGTGGTTAAATTTCTTTATGAATTCTAACAGTAATCTGATTGCAATTATTCTTGTCCTATCTTTCTGGAGTCTGATGATGTACTTTCTTTGTCGTGTGTTTGGGCAAAGGCTTCGAACTGGATGTAGAAGTTTCTCCCTGGCCCTGGCTAGTAACGAGTGATATCTTTGTCGCTTCCTTTTTTAGAGATGAAAACTGGAATTACAATTTTGAGTACTGTTTGCTCTTTACTACTTCTTCAGTAGATCTTTGAAACCTTGTCACATTAGAGTGCCTCTTGGATCTCGGTTGTAGGATGTTGCTCCATCTGCATTGCGTAAACTGATTTTTCTTATGGTCATTAGATTGAAGATATGGGAACTTTTGCCAAGAACCAATACAATGGTATCTGATCTCTTTTTTTAAAATTATTATTTTTGATTGCGCAGGCAAGGATCGCCAAGAAAGAGGAAAGGACCAATTTCAGGTACAAAGGGGACGGATAGGTTTCGTTCAGAGGAGGCATTTTATGTTAATCCTCTACCAGACTGTTTATGTCGAAAGGAATCGTCATACAGGAATAATTCTCAAAGTATCAGGTAGTTCAGATGAAAACACATTATCCATGTGTTGCATTAGTGCTGCTGTTTCAGTCTTATTTTATTGACGCTGGAGCAGGCAACGAGCTGATTAGCATGCGAAATGTACATATACAATGAGAAGAGATTGCTCCAAGTGACTTTATAGGTGTAGATGATTGAAGAAAATAGGTGTCTCCATTCAGCAGAGAGAGGAGTTTGATTGAGATGAGGCTTTCCATGAGGGGGAAGTTGATCAAGTCAAAATTAAGAGTATAAAATGTCACACTTGTATAGATGGAGGGTCTCATTATGGAGATGTCTGTTTTCTTATTTACATTTAGCTCCTTTTTTTTTCCTTCTTTTTTGGGTGTATCTGTTTATTCTTGACATTCTCAACAAAAGAAAGCTAATCAATTCAACTCTCCCCCTAATTAGGCTCTTTCTACATGGTACTTGGAATTGAGCAATTTATGACTGCTACTTTTGACTTAAATACAGTTACTTGAGAGTTGAGACGCATGATTGATATAGTTAAATAGCAGTGCATATTTTACTGAATAACTATTTTCATAAATACCAAAGATGAAGTCCATTTTCATCCTTTTTGATAACCAATGAAGCCCAGCGGGTACTTGACAAGCAGCAAACTATTATGAATTTCACTGCCTACTAAAATTACACAAACCATACAGGCTTACGTTTTCAATTATATATATATATATATGACTTGTGCCATTGTGCGTTAAATTGATCCACAATATTGAAGATGAGACATCCATTAGGTCAAAGGAGTAAACTTCATAACCAACATAGGTGTACATGGATCATATATTTACATTCCGAGGAGCTACTTATTAGCAAAAAAACTGTTGAAAACTAAGTAGAAACATCACTTGCTACACTTCTTGAATTTACATGGATGATCAGACAACCCAATAGAATACTTGAGCTCCCCACTTCCAGCGTTACCAGGTTCCTTCATGTATTTCTTAACCAGTCTAGCCTTTCAAAAATACGACCTTACTCGAGCTTTGCCAATCAAATTTCCTCTCCATTGTCCAAACAAAAATACCTAGTTGCAATCTAAACAAATTTAATGAAAACTTCAAAATCTCTACAAAAACATCAGTAGCCTCCTGTCAAGGAAACATTCCCTCCAGATACTCATCCATATTCTCATTATCCGGATTATCAGATGAAGTTGGAGCCCTTGACCCTCTACTCCTTCCTTTCCTTCGTTCGTAATTATCATCCTTAGTATCATCATCACTTACAGATCTTTCATTTTTCCTTCGTTTGTAATTATCATCCTTATTTTCATCATCACTCACAGATCTTCCCATTTTCCTTCGTTCGTAATTATCATCCCTATGTTCATCATCACTCACAGATCTTCCCCTTTTCCTTCGATGCTTATCTTTCAGGTCTTCTCTAGATTGATCCTTCTCTTTCTCATCATCACTCACAGATCTTCCCATTTTCCTTCGTTCGTAATTATCATCCCTATGCTCATCATCACTCACAGATCTTCCCCTTTTCCTTCGATGCTTATCTTTCAGGTCTTCTCTAGATTGATCCTTCTCTTTCCTCTTTTTATAAAGAAGCTTTTCTGCACATCTCTCACAGGCTACCAATTTCACCAGGGCTTGTTTGTTTTCTTCTGCTTCAACATATGAAAAATTCACCTCGTAGCTTGCTAGACCGTCTCTCTCATTGCAGTGTTTGTTACCACAGACAAAATGCCCTTTCCCAGATGTCACTTCCTTTTCAGTCCTCCATCTCAGACCAATCTTGCCACTCTTATAGTGTGTCATATCAGCTATACAATATTCTTTGAATAGCTTGTCATAGTAGCGCTTCACCAGCCTTTGCTCCCAAGATGGATTCATATCATCTTCCTCAGTTCGAATGAATCGGTATCCTTCTTTAAGAGTATCCTGATCTGTTTTAACAGGCAACTTTTCTTGTGTGGATCTCTCTCTTCCATAAAATCCAACATAATCATTGAGGAATTTCTTGTGGCGATCATAAGCATTCAGGCCTCGTATGTGATCTTGGTACTGCTGTTTTCTTGTTTGTCTATCAAAGATAGCCTGCTTAAGAGATCCAAACGAAGCCATTATTTCTGAACGGTGTGCGAAACCTCCCTGTTTATATCTTTAAAAAATGAGGACGTCGAAGGTTTAGGGTTTAATCCACGTTAAAGACTGCAAAGCTAGGTTTTCTCTACGTCGCTTTGCTTTTCAAGTTTCTTGATATCCGTGAGTTGGTTGAGTTCTATGAGAAGCCTCAGAAAATCAACAGTTTTGTCGTATGGTAAGGTATCCACAATTTCCTGCAAAAGTAATTAATCCAGTCAGAAAGCTAACAAACAAGAAGAATAAAAAGATTTATCAGCAAAGTCCATTACAAGGGGAAGAAAGACATAGAAGTAGCAAAGTTACCAGCACTCAACAATAACTAAGTAGTGTTACCAATTGAGGGGCATGATTGAGATATTCTCACCGACTTCGTTAAAGAAAAATCCATATAAATTGACAAAAATTAAACATGTAAATAATATGCTATTTTATCATAGTTTTCTGTTTTGAAAATGAACATTACCAGATAAACATGTTTATCATAGTGTTCTAAATTTTAATTAGTTTTAGAAGTTCAAGTACACGAAAGCAAAAGCCAGAATAAAACAGCTCTTACCAGCAGAGGCACTTAACAAGTGTGTATAGCTCATCTGCTTCGGTGCAATCATACCGGAAGCAAGGAACTAGTAAAGAAAATTTTGGCACAAAGTCACACATCTCAAAACCTGATTATTATGGTAAAGGAGTGGTTATAACCATTCCTTTTAGAACGCCAAAAAAGTTGGTTTAAATATTCTTACACAACGTAATACACTCAACTCTGCATTAGTATACTTGAAATAACCAATCTAGTAAAATACATGATTCTCAAAGTTAGTAGCAACTTCTCACTCTTTCACAGAGCTTCAACTATACATATTCTAACAGGAGGTGGTGATTATCAGATGGCCAATTGATATGGTTAAAACTATTTAAAGTTCTAATTTAGAGTATATTGAAAAAGAATTTTTGCAACATCATTATTTGAAGAAATAGAGGAAACAATTTGAATATTAGTTGAGTAATGGAGTAAAATAAAAACAAATATGATATGACAGTAAAACTTTTACTTCCACAAGGATAGTGCAAATGGTCTAGTATATCTAAAAATAAAAGCAATAAGTATCTGTATGCTGCTAATAATGTGTATTAACTGTTGGTTAGAATAATCTATAGAAATGCTGAAAACAAAACATAAACTAGAATAATATGCAACATATCTGAATCTGAACTGTGTCCGCATCGGATCCCAAAAAGAAATATTTTTGATCAAGTAGCAAATCTCTTGAACTCCTAAAAACTAAGAACCATATTATGTAGATAGTCCTGGAAAGCAAAGAAATGCATACAAACGTGTATTGTAATAATATATCTTTGTATACAATCAAGTATCAACTGAATACACAATATCCCACTGAAACTTTACTTTAACTTGTATCATTAAAGGTCTTCCAGCTGATTGACAGACCTGATGCTGGGAGTTGGAGTTGGGAATAACAATTCGCTCTCAGTTAAGTCTTTCTAGGAGAAGCTTCTGGTCAGGGCAGAGGTTAGTTTTCCACATGCCTCGGTTTGGATTCCTAAGATGCCCAGAAACGTGTGCTTCTTCACTTAGATACTAGAGGGGCAATTTTGCTAGCAGAGAATCTTAGGAAACAAAAGGTTGTATTTACGAGCTAGTGTTTCCTTTGAATGGAGGCGGGTGAGGATGTGGACCACATTCTGTTACATTGCAAATTAGCTACAAGGTTATGGGAGGATATCTTTAGATGGTTTGGTGTTACTTGGGTAATGCCAAGATCCGTGGAGGGGTTGATGTTCAGCTGGAAGAGTGAAGCTAGGAGAAGAAGACACAAGGATTGGAATGTTACTCCTCTAATTTTTATGTGGGTCGTTTAGAGGGAGAGAAATAGGGGAGCTTTTGAAGGGGTGGAGACGAGCTTTGCTCATTTGAGGAGTACTCTCCGATCCCTTATTTTCTTTTGGTGCACCCATGAAGTTCCTGTTTGTATAAAAAATTGGGCGTCTATTGGAGAACAATATTTTGTAGGTTTCTCTTTTTTTCGTATACCTCTTGTATATGGCCAAGTTGGCCCTGCTATTGTTAACAAAATCTTTTACCTGATCAAAAAGAAGTGTCTATTGTTACTGTCTCAAAAAAAAAAGTAAGTGTAAAAGTTTGGAGAGTCATGTGCACTACATATATGTTCACAATTCTTTCATCTACCAAGCTTCCTAGCATGCACAGTAGGACTCCTCTTCAATATATCTCTCAAGTAAAATATTTTTATTTTTTTTTATGACAAGGGAAACCCGCAGCCGCTACCCTTTGGGTGCGCACGGGGTAAAACCCCGCTCCTATGCAATAGCTCGCAAACCACATAGGAGAGGTAACCCGCACTAGGCAAGCCCGGTGCGACGAGCTCGACCCAGAAGGCAAACCCCTTGCTTTCGCTGGCAAGGGGTTTCGAACTTGAGACCTCCAACATGGAAGTCTCAAGCCCAAACCACTGGGCCACCCCAAAGGGTTCTCAAGTAAAATACTTCTAACAAAAAGAAACGCATTGTGTGTACCAAGGCAGCATGGACTCAAACTACTTTCCAATTCATCATTAAAGAGGATCTCCAGAATATTATTTGCTTATTTTGGATCCCCGAATTAATATCCTAAATTATCACTTTGGCATATATACCACTCTCAACTCTACAACATTGTGGAAAAAAGTGTGAAGGGCCTGTCTTTTATATCCTGATATCCTTTGATATATTGTTGGATAAGAATAACTATAAGGTGTATGCAAATACTCTAAGCTGTCTCTTCATTTAACATCGTAGTTACCTTTTTTATTTAGACCCATTAATATCTTACGGCTTCAGAAGGACTGGACCTTAGGTTTGACTGATTCCACATGAGAAGTCTTCAATTTCACCTATCTGTCTCAAATTGCTAACTAATTGCTCGTATTCCCCACATGTATAGGACCTCGTAGTTTGATTTGTGCAGCTATTATAAATATTACTCCAGTTTACCATCAAAGCAATAGTCTCTATTTTTCCTTTTAAACTTTTCTGTTACTTAATGGCCAGAATACAATAAATGAAGCCGAAGCAACAAATTGAAAATGAAGCAACTAATATTAACAAATTAGAATATCTATATATCTGTTTCTATAAAGCAGATTGCATTTCCACAGGCTAGGGCAATGAACTCAGCACATGAAGCATGTACATTCATTGGTTCTGCAACAATTGTCTCACAACTCCACTTTTCTTGGACTACTTGAAGTATAATAAGTTTTTCTTATAAAAGAAAAAGAAATGTGAGACTCTATCAGTTCACAAGCAACATCCTTTAATTGGTCTTGCCAACTTGCTTTATTTGTCTTGCCGGTCAAGTTCCTAACTGTTTGTTCCAAGTTCCACAATATAAGTATGCTGATCCCGTATTAACTATCCACCTCATTATTAAGCAATTGCAAGCTTTATTTTGAAGATTAGGTGAGGTTGCATGATTGTTTGAAAACTTTTAGTATTAGGTTCAGTCATCTTTAAGGTGAATGTACTTAGTCGTCAGGCCTTTCTACTCCCCAACAATAGACCCTACCTTCTGTCCCTCCACTTCTTTTCATTCTTCATAATCTCTATGTATCCTAGGGCTACCCACAACCACAGATTCAAGTTCAACAAACATAGAAGTTGCACAAACTGGAGGATACAAACTTAAAATACCCTTTTTAGCATACAGAGACATAAGTAGTCAGCTGAGTGCCTTTCATAAGCCCTATCCGCCATAAGATTTCGGATTTCCTAAATTTCCCAAATCATCTACCAATCACAAATGAAATTCAGACAGGTAAAACACAGAGTAACCGAACTCTTTTGAGCAACTTGCACGGCTTCAATATCTATCTATTTATTTATCAAAATAAAAAGTGTTTTGAGAAACATTCAGCTGTAGTAAGAAGTTGATAATTTGTAACAGCTATATCATATAACTAATGCTTGCAGTCATGAATCATGAAGCAAAGAATAGTAAGAATATTGTAAAATTCCAGTCTTTTTAGCTAAGAAAATGTAGTAAATGAAAGACCTTATTCTTCCCTCTTTATGGTACTTACTATAGAACGGTATAAATATCAAAATGTAGCCAAAAGTTAGACATTAAACCGAAACAACAAACTATAACTGATATTTACCAATATCATCAACATGAAAATACAATTGAGCAGTAAAATTCCTATGTAGAGTGTACTAATTTCTGATGTCATTAAGTCAAGAATCAATCCAAGATGGCTTATCCAAACAGGACGCTCACAACCAAAATCTAACAATATAATTTGCTTATGATGCTGCAGCTCCAACAAATCAAATCATTGAACCAACTATTGAATGCAGAGAGGTGCTCGAAAGATCAAAACAAACTAAATTGAAGCCCTACTCCTTCGATATATCAAAAAGAACCCTATAAGAAGTTATGTTCAATTACCATAAGTACAAATTGGAAAATACACAAATTCACCAGTTTATAACCCTAGGTCCAAATCAAATACTCCGAACTGAAGAAAAAAAAAGGTAAATAGAGCAGAGAGATATAATACTGACCAGAAGATCAACCAGGCCGAGATGACGAACAGAGATAAATAGCTCAAGATATCAAATGATTATCAATAGTGAATTTGAGAGAGACGGAAAAAAGGGCAAATTTCGGCAGAAGTAGTTTCTATTACCATAAATAAATATTTTTGGGTCTCCCATAAATTTGGCTAAACATGTTATAAATTGATATTTTTCTTTTTAGGTAGGCGTTTGGTCATATTTGAAATTTTTGAAGAAGGAATTATGTTTAGTTATATATTTTTGCAAAGTATTTTATTTAAAATTACTATAAAGAAAGGGTTAAAAAAAGACATTATAATTATTTTTAAATTTAGAATCTAACTTGGAGTTTGGATAGGATAACACAATTGTCTTCAAGACAACACAAGTAAAGATTTTGAAGGCCCCACTCACTCATCACTATCCTCTCTCCTTCACTACTCTTCCAACCATTTTTATCTTTCAATTTCTTCTCCCCTGTCCCTGTGCTGCACACACAGAATCTTGAAATTAATAGCAACACAGAAGGAATGGTCTCTTTTGCTTCAACACTTCCCTCTTTGGTTTCATTGATTCCTTCACCATCTTCCATTAGCAATGCCTCAAGACACCCTCCTCAACCTGTAATCCTCTCTCTTTTTCTTTGTCTATTTTC
>JAJOOS010010894.1:0-12918 GCA_029582725.1 Solanum chiquidenum | reverse complement strand
ATATTAGCTTTTTCGGGCATGTATTTTGGAGTTTGAAAAATATATTAAAAAGTTATTTTTATTTTAAATCACTCACAAAATTAAAAATAACTTCTTTAACTATGGCCAATAAAATTTCAATTTCCAAACTCTATTTAAACAATAAAAAAGTTACTCCCTTTGTTATAATTTATTTATTTTACTTTCTTTTATCTATTTAAAAAAACATTTTTTTATACTTATTTATTTATTTAACATTCTAGAGTATATGACATATTTAAGACTATAAGATTAAGAGGGTGATCGGGTAAGTCAGTTTTTGACTTTTATAAATATTTGATAAATAAGAAAATAACTTAAATTAAGATGTTTCTATATATCTTTAATTTAAAATATGAATTAATTTTTAATTTCTTACATTAAATTAAAAGAACCAATATTTTCAAAATTTTGTAAGGAAATAAAAGTGGTCCAGCTTGATTAACTAGAGTACTGGACAGCTAGATATATATGACAGATCTATTTTGCCAGACCCTAAATCAGCCTATCCTATGCTTCCGCCAATTTAAGTCGGCGCATATAATCCATATTTTTCTTTTATATAGTTTGAACATTTAATCCAAAAAATAACAAACTTATCACAGTATATAAAAATATTTTTTTCATTTTAACTTATTATTTAATATAGTTATGATAAATAAAGAAAATGATAATTTAAACAGGATAAGTTATATTCCTTTTATTTGGTTCACTTGTCCACGATGAATTTTACATTTTTATTTAAAATAATAATAAATAAAATATATATTTACCATAATATGCATGATTAACATTTTAATTTTGTTTTTGAAAAATGATGGGGGAATTAGTAGTTATGTTAAAGGTATAAAAGGATAATTTTTTATATCTAGTTACAATTTTTCAACTAAAAATAAAAAATATTTTAATATAATAAACAAATAAAAATGAAAGAAAAATAACTTAAAATTCAATTCGAATTGACTCAATTAAATGTTAATAAATTATAACTCAACTCGTCTATTGCTTCTACTTATGTTAACCATCAAAATAGTCCGACTCACCTATTTAATATTCTAATTACGAATTCCTCAAAATTATTTCACACCAGATCAATTTAAATAAGTAATGATATTTAAAATTTATTTTCACTTAATTCATATCCTCATAGTCATAGAAAGAGTCAAGACTAAAGAAAAATGCATCTAACTCAAAGTGAACGTTTGATAGTAAATTTTAAGAGTACATTTATATTTGAATATTTATTCGATAAAATTTTAAAAATTTGATCTTCAACTATTTTCAAAAAATCAACTCAAATCATTTTATTATATATATTTTTTAAAATTTTCACTCATAAATTTTTAGAAAAAATAAAATAAAATACATATATAAATTTAACTTTCACTCACAAAATTTTAAAACAATCTAAGTAAAAAATATATAACTATATACAGTTTCAAAATTTAAAAATCATAATTTCAAAAACTCAATTTTTTCGAATTTCAAATTTATATACAATCAAACAAAAGACAAATACGTGGTACTCTACATTATTCTCTACAAAAGCAGTCAGCCAAAACGGCTCAAATTATTGTCGTTTGCTGTATAAGTCGCTGTCTATTGAGAAGCCCATATTCAACCTCCACTCTCGGGTTAACTAGTGATCATGGTTACTTTAACCACACTCACAATTTGTTTTCCTAATTACACCTCAAAACTTCCTCTTATTTACAATCTGACCATCATCTTCTCCCAGCTATAAATTTACCCTTCGAGACTCGCTAGGTTTGCCAAACTGAAAAGCCTTAGGGCACTTTTTAAGAGATCTATACAAACAAAAATTGTTTATATAGATCTTCAGCGAAAATGGCGAATTCCTCTAGAAGGCCTAGTGGGCCAGTGTTGCTTAAATCGGCGTTTGAGAGGTCAATCTCACCTACCGGCCGGTTCTGTAACACCACCACCACCGCAACTGATGCGATGTCGTTCGCTTCGTACAGCAACTCTAGTTTTTATTCCTCTCCGTCGACCGGGTGTTTCAATCGATCCGCTTCTCCGACGCGCGTGAATCTTCACGCTCTGGCGCCGGTGAATTCTACGCCTAGCGTTAGGTTCTCCATTGACAGATCCATTTCACCTCGGCGTTCCATGGCGGTGTCTCAACGTGATCAGGTGGTTCGAAAGCAGATCCCGAAGAGGACGTGCTTATGCTCACCTACGACGCATCCTGGTTCGTTCAGGTGTAGTATGCATAAGAATGTGAAGAATACTCCTTCGATTTCGTATTCTCCTAGCCGATTGAATGCACGGAGATCGGCGATGACGAATTCACTGGTGCGTATCTGGTCTGTTGAAGGTGATTTAGTGAAACGAGCTTTGGCAGCTCTAATTAGGCCATCGTCGCATCATCAGAGACGTCGAGGTGACTTTCAACCGCGTCCTAGCCGGCTTTCCAGAATGTCCAAAGCTGATAACCTGTGAAATTTCCGTTTACGTGGTAACAGGTTGGTGATTTTCATATATTAACTGAGGCTCATCTCTTGAGAGTTTTCCGGCGGTGGCGTCTGATCCTGGCTGCGGTTCTTACTACGGTGGTGAAATGAAAGCTATAGGGCAATTTTGATGCAGTATGGAAGTAGTAGAATTCTCCCTTGTACATATGGTTTTGTTGCAGTAACTGATTGCAATTGAAGGACAATTTGGACTTTTAAAATCTAATTAAACAGATTAAAATTTAAAGCAAAAAATCAGGAATTCGGAACTTCGATTAAATATTAATTAACAAATCATGAGAAATTTGTGTGTGGACTTATTTTGATGTTCGATGAAGTGGTGTGACTTGTTTCTCTGTGTTCGTTCACAGCCTTTGTGTTTTCCGTCGTGTTTGGCGTTCACCGTTCCGTTATGCAATGGCGTTTCCCGTTCGTTCGCCGTATATGCGTTCGTCGTGTTTTGGCATCTTTGCATCATCGTTCAAGGTATTTTATTTATATAATTTCCTTTTCTATATTTTCTCTATAATTTTATTTACGTATTTAGTATTTGTTTCTAGTTGAATTTATTAATGTTATTCTTTTTGGTGTCCTTGTTTTCAGGTTCGGCGTATTCAGTGCCGATTCAAATTCTTGGACCAACGGAGAGTGGATTGTACGTATATAAATTAACAACAGTTCTTCGCTAATTTTTACCTTACCCTTGTCTTGGAATCACGGAGGGAGATGGGAGATTGAAAATGAATTTAGACATTTGAACCTACTGGACAAAGTAAAGGATTATGAAATGAACAGAAGAGGAATCTTGAGATTACAATAATGTAAAGGCTAAAAAGAGATGGTATAATAATTTGGAAATTAAGTAAAGGAGAAACGCCATTAATGAAAGCAAGAAAATGGGATACAGGCTGTACGTACTGGTATGGCCCAGTTAGGATGCCAGTGGTCCTAAGCATGAACTTTCCCGAACATTTTGAACAGCTAATTTGGACATTCTAGAAGTCACGGTATGACTAAAAATGGCTGGAGTTAGTTGGCATATTGAGGGAAAGATAGAAAATGAGGAATGAGTCCAAAAAAAGGGAGAATCTTGAGTAGTTCTTACTTCATGATCCAGTCCCTTTTTGTTCAATATTCATTCACACTCCTATTCAATACTCATGGAAAAATCCACCCTTGAAAACTATATATACCAAACACTTGTAACACAAAAGGACTTGGAAAAAAAAGTTTGTGATTATCATCCTAAACACAACACCATTGGAATGGTGCCACCCCATTTGTTAATATCCATTAATATTTCTTGCAAGAAATCTACAATTATTTTATTTCTGAAGTAACACTAATTGTTCATGCTTGAACTGTATTTGACATAATTCTTTTATAAGATAGATTTCAACCAATACCTAAAGATCTTTAGCAACCACATAACCCATTCATCTTGTAAGAAGGTTGTTGACCTAGAAAAGACCTACGATAAAATTCATAAAATTTCTAAGGAAGTTTTATAAAGGTGTTTGGAGTTTCGAGGTGTTTTTGTGGCTTATATTAAAGCAATTAAAGACATGTATGATGGAACCAAAGATTTGGGCCACTGTGAGAGGTGACTACTCAGAATTTTTTTTGTTCATGACAGGGTTGCACTAGGGATCAACCCTTAGTATGTTAGGACGAATTAACATGGTATATTTAAGGAGAGGTGTTGTAATGTACGTTATTCGCTAATCACATATTATTGATTAACGAACACGTAGTGGAGTTAGCTGTAGGTTGAAAGTTTGGAGACAAGCCCCAAATCTAAAGCTTTCAAATCAAGCAAGACTAAAACAAAGTACATGAAGTGCAAGTTCAGTGATGTAACACATGAAGTGGAGGTGGAAGTAAAGATCGATAAACAAGTCATACCCAAGAGAGGATGTTTCAAGTATCTTGGGTCTATAATCCAAGAAAACGAAAATATTAAAGGTGATTCACGCATTGTATTGGAGTGGGTGGGTGAATTGTGGAGGTTCACATTTGGCATACTAAAGTGATAAGAATGTGTCACTAAAGGCTTAAAGGTAAGTTCTATAGAGTGATGGTTAGACCTACTTTGTTGTATAAGGATAGAGTGCAGGCCAATCAAGTACACTCATGCTTAGAAGATAAAGTAGAGATATGAGGATGCTCAGTTGGATGTTTGGCATACTAAGAGAGGTAAGATTAGAAACGAAGTTATACAAGATAAGTCTGACAGGATGAGGGAAGCTAGTTTAAATAGTTTGGACATGTGAAGAGGAGGGTTCGGATGCACAATGAGAACAATGTTGAATAGGCTGATCCACATGAGAAGGACGAGCAAGAAACAATAAAGACACCAATTCTGCTACGAAGGTATGTAAGACAGGGGTTTCCAAACAAACGATATTGTTGATTACTTGTTACTAACAAATGGCAGTGAGATTAGCTGTTTTGATAAGACGATGCAGGTTGATAGCAAGTCCAAGTGAATTTAGGAAATGGATGAAGAAGTATACTCACTCCACATAAATCAAACTCGGGACTTGGTCAAACTACCTGAAGGGAAATGGGTTACACGGTGAAACAGAAGCGTAATAGTTCAACGAGATAAGGCAAGCTAAGGTTTGGTAATAAGAGGTTTCCAACAAAAGGCATGCATTGGGATTTTACTGAGATTTTCTCCCATGTGGTTGAATTACCTACTATTCGAATTGCGTTTAGTATTGCTGTGGCATAAGATTTATTATCATTTGTATTTTGAGCATTTAAACGTAAGGACAACCTTTCTCCATGAAGATCAAGATGAAAGACTAGTATATGTCAGAACCTGAAGTGTACATAGAGGCAGATAAGAAAAATCTGGTGTGTAGATTGAAGAAGAGTCTCTATGGTTTGAAACAAGCACCAAGAAGTTTGACAGGTTTATGATGACTCATTGTTGTTACTTGAAGAAATTTATAAATTCATACATTATTTTGCTCCTGTATATGGCTGATATGTTAGTGACAGGTTAAAACATGTGGGGGATCACAAAACTGAAGGAAACTATATAAAGGGCAACTAATTGCCATAGTTAGCCACAAGAAAGTGAAAAAAACAAAAAACCCTACAAGTTTTAGTGATGTTTTCATGTTTCTCTTGGGATGAATTACTCCTATAATTTGTTTTCTTTCATATTTGTTCATTAACTACTCGGTTTGACTTTAGTGAGGAGAACGTTGGTGTACTGACGTTCTGTTTGTGGAATCTACATTGACCTATGCCAATGTAGACGCAGGTTTCATAGACGAGCAGATTACAAGTTAGATTGCTTTATTTCAGAAGTTGATTTGGTGAGCTCCGCCCTTCACCGTGAAATTTCTTCTTTTTTTTCAGTTAGAATTTTTCCAGCATCTTTTGGGTATTAGCCAGAAAATCTATGTCCTGTGCATTCCCCTTAGTGCTCCAGTAGAAAGTGTAGGCTCTTGGGTGAAGCCGGTATAGCAAACACTATTTGGGGCCTTATTTTTTTCAATAATAGTAGGTTTACAAATTGTTATGATTATTTTTAAAAAAAATGTTAAAATCGAATCAAATTTCAAAATAGATTTGATTAGTTGAAGCATATGATTATTTTTAAAATTTTCTATTTACTGGGGAAAAAATTGAGAAAGTAACATGAGAAAAAAAAAACATTACCTTAACCACGATTTTTTTTTTCAAAATATAATGTTCCTCAGATATACATTTTTTAGCCTTATTTTCAAATGATAAGTGTTGAGAAAAATGACAAATAGAAGATAATATTTATTATACTCAATCAGAAGAAACGACTTGATTGTTTTCAAATGCATATATTGCTTACTAAATAATGTTGACAATTTTATTAAGATTGACAATGTCTCAAGAGAGATTAATTAAAAAAAAATCATTAGAGAAAATTGATTATAACAATTTTTAGCAACTTCACATCTCAAAAAGTAAGAATAACTTAAAGTAAAAATATATACAAAGTTTTTTAAAAAAATATTCAAGGACTCTTATTATGACTTTGTTTTAGACCATCAACGTTGTTGAGCCATTAACGCTTCATTAACATGTTTTTAGTAGGGTTATAGTTGTTCACATTTGGCATCATTTTCTAATTGTTTAGATATTTCGATATATCTTTTGAATTATTTAAGATTTGTTGGAATAAAGTTTTGATTAAAAAATTTAGTGAAGGGAAAATTAAGCATTATAGCAAACTATTAATTCAAAATAAATGTTATATCTACAATTTCATTTAATTTCAATTCGCAGCAAACACATTGTCATTCACCTATCTCCCCTGAATCTCGCTCACCACTCTCAGTTCTCTCCCTTGCCTCTCTCACTTTTATACAAACACAAATGTATAAATTGTGTTTGTGTTTGTATAAAGCGAGATAGACTGTATATACAAATACAAATCTATATCTCTCTGTCCTATACACTTATAATTATATTAGTACAAATCTCCACCTACCCAGTTCTCTTTTGTCTTTCTCTCTCTTGCTTTATACAAACACAAATTATACAAATACAATGTATAATTTGTATTTGTAGAAAGCGAGAGAGAGATTTGATATACAAATACAAATGTTTTAACTCGATTCAATTGTATACAAATTCAAATTTTATGCAGATTTACAAACACGATCATTGATACATATACATATTAGTTACATATATACAATTGTCTAACTGATATACATATACAGTTCACCTCTCTCCACTCTCTGCCCTCTCTCGCTTGCCCCTCCTCTCTCTCTTCTAGCCTAACACAAAGAACATATACATACAAAACACAATTTTCATAGACACAGACACATGATTTATACAAATCGCCGCGATTTATACAAATCATATGCTCCATAGCTAGTTTGCTATGGAGCGCAAATCGCAAAACTGTAGCTATAAAGCGCTAATATGATTTTTATATTTGCTATTTCTAAAATTTACTCCATCTTAAAGACATTGAGCGCCAGTTACGACTTATTTTTTAAAAAAATAAATCATGACAATATGTACGAAATCAAATATTTCTATGCAATGAAAGTTGTGAGTAAATTCATCATGTCAAATCTTGGTACAAAATACTGAAATGTTGTGAAGTGGATTTTGAAGTACATTTTAGCAATAAAAGGTTTGTAGTTGTTGATTCAGATATGGCTGGTCATCTTTCTCGTGGAATATGCAGTTGAAATTTATATGATTCCACACAGAGCAGAGATTAGTTAATAATACATATTTACTTAATAGGAAAATGGCCTCCCACAATCATCATCCTCTCAACACACATATTGTTTCATAATATATCGTATTATATTGTATTTTTCTATATTATTTTAATGAATATAATGTTCGAATAAATTATATCATTTTTCTGTCGTTACATAATGTTATACATAAGTAATTTAAAGAATAAATCTACAAGAAAAGTAGGGTATAAGGTAGAGCTATTAAAAAAAAGATAAAATATAATTAATAAAAAACAAGTAAATACAAAATAAAAATTTTGTTAAGAGGTATACATTAAGGACCAATAAAGCTGTCAAAAAGGGCCGGCCCAAGCCTCGCGGGCCAAGGAATTTGAAGGGCTAGGGCGGGCGGACCCTTCATTTGGTAGGGCCCGAAAATGCTCAACCCAACCCAACCCTAAAAGGGCCGAGGGCTGGGGCGGGCTAGCCCTTTTCTTTTTTTTTTTAATTTTTCTTTTCAAACTTCTAATTTTATAACATCAAGAAAATGAGAAGGTTTTCAAATCAAATATGGCAAACAATGGTGTTGTTTCAATAACACTAGCAAAAATCTAGTGTAATTAACATGTATCTCACATATCAGATGCGTGAGTGAGATAAGAGAGTGACAAGCAAGATGGGAGGGAGGCGAGGGCGCGAGATTTGTATATGTATTCTAGATACATGTGAATCTACTTGAATATAGTGTATCTAGAACAAATTAACCTAATTTTGAGTCAATATATTCCGAGATACATGTATCTAAATACGAAGATTCATAATATTACAACATAGCGTGTATTCAAATAATTAGATTATATACTAGTGAGATTATTGTAAATTACTCTTAAATAAAAAAATTGGCCCATGAGCCGACCCCGCCCAACCCTGATCAAGCCTCAAGGGCCAAGGGCTTATATAGGCCGGGCTTATAAGCCCTAGTTTTAAATGGGCTTGAAATTTTTTATCCAACCCTACCCCAATAACGGATAGGGTTGGGCCTGCTCCATGGGCTAAGCCCATTTTGATGGCTCTAAGGACCAATATAGCCCACCTTCTATAGATTAAGGATCCTTTTCATCATTTTTCTAAATCATTTGGGTTTCTTGTAATTCTAACACAAGTCTGGCATCATAAAAAAAAACTAATTCAGAATTTTAAATTTATGAATTTTTCTCTTCGTGAATCAATTTTTAATTTGTAATTTTTGCATATACAACATTCATGGATTTTTTTTTCTGAAATTATAACCAAAATTCCAACTAATATTTTCTAAAACAATTATTACTGTTGTAACAATTAATTTAAAAAAACAAATTGAGGGTCCTCATAATGTTTTGTTCAAAATTATGGTGGGCACGTCTTGCAAAAAAAGAGAACATGAAACGTAGAAACAAACATGGAAGAGAAAGGAAAAGAAAACAAATCCAAACAAACAATCATTGCAGATTTGCTTTATTTGTCAATATTTTCCTTTTCTCTTCCATACATATATCAATCGATTAATTGTTATCGATCGACTATATATATGAATCAACGATAATCTTTTATTTCAAGATAGCGATACATTCTAAAAAAGTAAACGAGAAGCTTCCATATGATCTTTTTGTTGGGAGAGCGTGTTCATCGTGTATTGAAGGTAATCTAATTTTTTTTTCTTTCAATTTAGGTTACATTTCTTCAATGTATATCTAATTCCATGAATCAAAATTATATTTGTACAATTGAGTTTGATGATCATTTGCCATGAACATGTTTGAAAAGATTGGTCTTTATTTCATTATTTTCGATGATTCCGCAGCATCGTTATTTTCAGGACAAAATAATAAGTTGATTTTGGGGCTATTCTAAGATTAGCTTATTGGAGTGACAAACCATGGGGAAGCCAACTGGGAAGAAGAAAAGTAATGTAAAATCAAAGTCAAATGATGGAAATGTGAAGCATAAATCAAAAGCATTTGATGAGGACACAGCTGTGTTTATCAAGATGTCTAAAGAATTGCAGGAAGAAGGGAACAGGTTCTTTCAGAAGCGCGATCACGAGGGAGCCATGTTGAAGTATGAGAAGGCACTCAAATTGCTTCCTAGGAACCATATTGATGTTGCCTATTTGCATAGCAACTTGGCTAGTTGCTACATGCAAATGGGGCGTAGCGAGTTTCCAAGAGCTATAAATGAATGTAACTTGGCACTTGAAGTTGCTCCCAAGTATAGCAAAGCTTTGTTGAAAAGAGCAAAGTGTTATGAATCATTGAATAGGCTTGATTTAGCTTTAAGAGATGTGAACCATGTCTTGAGTATTGAACCTAACAATTTGACTGCTTTAGAGATTGCAGACAAGGTTAAAAAGGAAATAGAAGAAATACTTAAAGTTGAAAATAAAAAGTTAGTCTTACCCCTTCCAGAATCTGCCAATGTTGTGAAGGATAACATGAAAAAGGAGAAGAAGAACAATAAATTTGATAGAAAGAGGATAGTTGAGATCAAGGAAACTAAGATTGATGGAGTCGAAGAAAAGAAGGCCGAGGACAAGGTGGTAGTGGAGGAGAAGAGAACCGTCCAGGGAGAAAAAATGATGACAAGAACAGTGAAGTTGGTTCTTGGAGAGGATATAAGATGGGCACAGTTACCAGTTGGTTGCAGTATTCGACTTGTGAGAGACATAGTTTTAGATCGATTTCCAAATTTGAAGGGCGCACTTATCAAGTACAGGGATCAAGAAGGTGATTTGGTAACTATTACAACTTCTGATGAGCTCAGGTTGGCTGAATCATCTGTTGATCTTCAAGGTTCTTTAAGACTCTACATCAAAGAAGTTAGTCCAGATAAAGAACCTATGTATTTGAGGGTTGATGAAGATGAGAAATCGAGCATCTGCAGATTAACTATAGTAAAAAAGGATGGGGAACTGAATAAAGGGCCAATTAGCCCTGAGAACTGGTTTGTCCAATTCGCAAGGCTATTCAAGAACCATGTTGGAGTTGATTGTGACTCGTATCTGGATCTTCACGAGACGGGAATGAAATTATATTCAGAAGCTATGGAGGACACAGTTACAAATGAAGAAGCAGAAGAGCTTTTTGACATTGCTTCAGCTCAGTTCCAAGAGATGGCAGCTTTGTCTTTGTTTAACTGGGGAAATGTACACATGTCTAGAGCAAGAAAAGAAGTATTTTTCACAGAAGAGGGTTCTGGGGAGACTGTGTCGGAGCAGGTTAAATCTGCATATGAATGGGCAGAAAAAGAATATGAAACTGCAGAAATGAGGTATGAAGAAGCTCTTAGAGTCAAGCCAGATTTCTACGAAAGCCTTCTTGCACTCGGTCAGCAGCAGTTTGAACAAGCAAAACTCTCATGGTACTATTTGGTTGGGAGTAAAGTTGAATTAGAGACAGGGACATGTGCAGAGATCTTAGAGCTATACAACAAGGCTGAGGATAGCATCGACAGAGGGATGGAAATGTGGGAAGAGATGGAAGAACAACATCTAAATGGACTCTCGAAATATGAGGAATATAAAGCTCAATTGTACAAGAGGGGATTGGAGGGTATACTTAAAGATAAATCATATGAAGAAACTAAAGAGCAGACTGAAAACATGAGGTCTCAGATTTACCTGTTATGGGGAACCATGCTCTACGAACGTTCCGTGGTGGAATTTAAGATAGGATTACCAACCTGGGAAGAATGTCTAGATGTTGCAGTAGAAAAGTTTGAACTAGCTGGAGCATCACATTCTGATATTGCAGTCATGATAAAGAACCACTGTTCCAACGAAACTGCTCTCGAAGGTAAAATATGAGTGAGATATTTGTTAACTGGTCTTTTTATGTTTCTCTTGAGTGATTTTCTTTAACATATTGTACCTGTTCTATTCCAGGGTTCAAAGTTGATGAGATTGTACAGGCATGGAGTGAGATGTATGATACAAACAGGTGGCAGACTGGGGTGCCAACTTTCAGGCTAGAACCATTGTTCCGCCGTCGGGTTTCCAGCCTTCATTCTATACTGGAAAATATTTGAATTGCAAAGCTATGATACATTAAAACAAAGACTATTGGTATCACCTCAACAAGTTTATGCAGTGATATAATTCCCAAGTCAATATGTAAGTAACTGCTTCCTAGAGTAGTGTGTCCTTTACATGCTAATGCTATTGTGACTTAATGGTGGTGAGAATAACTCGAAGCATGTTACCCTTGATGTTTCTGATGCTTTTCCTGTCTGTTCTTTCCATTCTTGAGTTATTACAAGAAAAATAAAACCATAAAAAAGTAACTTGAACGGTAAAAAAGGAAAAGGAAGAAGATAATATTTGGAGATGCATGTTACTCTGAATAAGATTTCATGTGATATTTTCTTGATTGACAATGTTATCATCTCAAAACAAAGATTTATTTATGTGAACTCTTGTGATTGTTGTGGTCTGTCTTGGGCTTTTGCCGTATCATCACTTCAGTTACAAGTCAGAATGTCATGTTAGCTTCAGTTGGAACAGGACATAATAAAGGAGCTAACACAGAAAGAAAGTCTATTTCTGGATCCTCTTTATAGAAGAAGCAGAAGTTAAATAGGATTGGCCAAGCTTCTGTGAAGCCAGAAGTGCTTATTTTTAGAGCGTTGAGGTGTTTGGCTAAGCTTTTAGGAAAAAAATGTGTTGTTGAATCTTTAGTAGCAAAAGCTGTTTTTCAAAATCTGAAAAAACAAGCTTTTTCCAGAAGCACTTTCAGAACCTTAGCCAAGCACAAATTGGTTCTCTTTGGCAAAAGTGCTTTTCAAACACAAACTGCTCCTCTTCAAAGGTACTTTTTCGGAAAGCACTTCTGACAAAAAAACACTTTTCAAAATAAACAGATTTTTAAAACTTGGATAAACGGGCTATAAATGTGAAGAAAAGAGTCCTAACTGCAGAAAATCTGACAGTGAAACAACTCATATGAAAGTCTCCTCTAAAAGTACTGCTCAGTAGTAACTGGAAACTCAGTTAAAAGATACTGATTTTAATCAACTGCAGCATTATCTAACCAAAAATATTCAGTTATAGCTACCAATGAGAAGTTCCTTTGATTGTCATTAACAAATACCCTTGTGGAAGGGACTTTTTCCTTTGAACAACATCTTCCCAAGAGCCCTGAATAATTTTTGTTTAGAATCCTGGCTCATAAAAAGTGCATTATTGTTGTTGT
>JAJOOS010010893.1:0-17890 GCA_029582725.1 Solanum chiquidenum | reverse complement strand
AATCTACAACTGAGCAGGGGACGTATTTCACGTTTTATAAACACCTCCTTGACTATTTGTTTTACCCACCATCTAATCTACAACTGAGCAGGGGACGTATTTCACGTTTTATAAACACCTCCTTGACTATTTGTTTTACCCACCATCTAATCTACAACTGAGCAGGGGACGTATTTCACGTTTTATAAATACCTCCTTGACTATTTGTTTTACCCACCATCTAATCTACAACTGAGCAGGGGACGTATTTCACGTTTTATAAACACCTCCTTGACTATTTGTTTTACCCACCATCTAATCTACAACTGAGCAGGGGACGTATTTCACGTTTTATAAACACCTCCTTGACTATTTGTTTTACCCACCATCTAATCTACAACTGAGCAGGGGACGTATTTCACGTTTTATAAACACCTCCTTGACTATTTGTTTTACCCACCATCTAATCTACAACTGAGCAGGGGACGTATTTCACGTTTTATAAACACCTCCTTGACTATTTGTTTTACCCACCATCTAATCTACAACTGAGCAGGGGACGTATTTCACGTTTTATAAACACCTCCTTGACTATTTGTTTTACCCACCATCTAATCTACAATTGGAATTCTTTATAATACTTTTAAACTGTAGAAGGCGGTTGCCTCACTTGACTATATATACTGATAAGTGATAACTAATCACTAGCTTCTCTATAGATATATATTATAATATGGCAAAATGTTTTTTTTATCTTTTTGGATTTAATTTCACTATCTGTGTGCATCTTAATTCTTGTGAACAGCATGCCTTTTTTTTTTTCTACTTTAAATTAAATCAACTAATGAACAAGGGGCGTCTTTCACGTTTTCCAAATTCTTTGTTACTGAATGCATGCTGACATCCTTGACTATTTTTTTCCCATCATCCTTACTACTTGTGATTTTTTTTTTATGAAAGTAAGTCATTATTTAAATTAATGCATTAAAATAATATGTCTTTTTGAAATTTTATAAAATTAGTATAAATGTATTTTTGAGTAATGTTTTAGGCTATATTTTATTAAAAAAATTTCTAACGCATAAAATATATGGGCTGACAGCGTTAAATAAAGAAACGTTATTGGTGGTAACGTTTTAAACATAAAACGTTACGGCCAAATACGTTTTATGATTCATTACTTGGAGGCACGATTTATAGCTAAAACGTTACTTACAGTGACGTTTCTTTAAAATTCAGGCAGTCTTTTAGTTTGCTTAGTATGTTTCTTGTTAATGTATCAGTTACTTTTTAACTGTGCACGGGTTTTAGTTGTGTTAGTATCCTTTCAATTAGTTGTTGTAAGTTAACTTCAATCCAAGATACCAACAATGCACGACGTTTATTTTTTCCGTTCTTGTCCCTTTTGAATAAGCTATGTTTGTGGGCATAACCATGTTGTGAAAATCAAGTGAACAAAAAAGGATAAAACAAATAAACAAACATAGCTTATTCAAAAGGGACAAGAACAGAAAAAATAAACGCCGTGCATTGTTGGTATCTTGGATTGAAGTTGCCTTACAACAACTAATTGAAAGGATACTAACATAACTAAAATTCGTGAACAGTTAAAAAGTAACCGATACATTAACAAGAAACGTACTAAGAAAACTAAAAGACTATGTCTGAATTTTAAAGAAAACGTTACTGTGAGTAACGTTTTAGCTATAAATTTCTTTAGAGTCTACTATGCAGTTAAGGGAACTTCAAATATAAAGAAAAAAAACACATTAAAAAAAAATTAAGTGGTTCACATCGCCAATGGAGTGCTGAGTGCAGGGGCAAATTTATGTATTAAAATTGGGTCATCGAAACAGTGATCATCCGACTTTGTATAATTATTAAATAATATATTAAATCAAAACTTATGGAATCCTTTCTCAAAATGGCTGGATGGTTTACTGGTTTGACAGCTTGATTCCACGATTTTCTTAAAAAAAGAAGAAGCTAAATTCTTTAAGTTTAAGGTAAAAAAAATTTAGTTTATGATTTCTCTTTGTAATAAACAAACTAACAAAATCAATTTTTTTTAAATATATCACTTTAATTTTAGGGTTTTCATAAAAAAAATCTTGCCATTACTTATAATAGGAACTCATCAAGAACTAATGAATTGATTATCTCAAACTTACATATTTTGTGGATGTAACTTTTAAGGAATGTGTTTTATATTATATTATCAATTTTGAAGGGTGTGATTTCCTTATTTTTTTAATGTGAAAGGGGTGTGATTCCCATATTTTTTTTAATGTGAAAGAGGTGTGATTCCCTTATTTTTTTTAATGTGAAAGGGGTGCGATTCCTCTTCGAATATGTGATTCTCCTCAATGAAGCTCATCAAAATGATCTACGTAATAGCATTGGTGAAGAATTTTTGAATGGTTATTTAGTTTGTAAGATAGAGCGGAAGATATTTGAAAATGTAAGTAATGATGTACAATTGTAAACTGGTGATATTTTTTGTGGTAATGAAATTTTTTATGTTTTGCTCGCTTAGTTATTGTTATTATAAATTTTTTGATCTTATCTTTAAAGCATTTTCTTGAAATCCTGGATTCGCCTATGGTAGCGTGCTTGTCTAGGATATTAGAAAGCATAACTTTATTTTTTCACTTATCCCTTGGCGTAAGGGTAATCTTCTCGTTGATTCCCAACCATATATTTTGAGAAAAGGCAATGGTACAAAATTAAGAAAGAGTTTCAATAGTGATGTCTTCAATCGGCTTTAATTTGGGCTTACACGAATCTTTCAGTACTTGTGAGTACTTAAGGTGAAAACATCTCAGAGGAAGCAACCACTCATCTTAAATTGTAAACATTATGTTTTATGGAAATTATTAGCATATACTGTTACGTTTCAATGTAAGTATAATCATGAAAGGCAACAGTTTATTGTTGCATGTATGATGATGTTAAAATCATTAGCTGACTCTGGATTTTCTGATAGTTCGATCAGCTAGACCTTACGAAGGGTCGTTGTGGACTGTCCGCCAGACAGCAGTGTTTGAGAGGCTTTATAATCTGGTGTAAACACCCACTGCAGATCAGTGTAAAATGACCACTCATACTACTTCTACATTGTTTAGTGATGTACTAAGACTATAGTTTGCCTTCTTTTCTTCTACTCTCTAGTCCTTACTCCATCATAAAGCAGCCATTAGAAATTTTCTCAAAGATGGCAGGAATATTATCACATTTTGCCTTATAAGTAGAATTGTATTTGAGATTATGGCGATTTTAATGTTTTACTTCCTGTATGAAATTGATACTTCGTACTATTTTTAAGAGGTTTATTATATTTGTGAGTTTGCTTTTATATTTTGATGTGTTATCATGGGCTTATTTTGACATTAACTCACCATTCCTCACGGTTAATCAGGATCTGTTGCAACTGCTGAAGTGACACCGATTTTATCTGAAATCTATAGCTAAAAAGAGTAGTTATAAAAAGAAGTGATATATATATATATTTAAAATGTCAATAATGATGCAAAAAAAATTAAGGAATTAACTGCACTGCACTATAACATGCATCTCCAGCAACTCCTATCTTAGCTAGCAGCATAGATACCAACAAGGCATCAATCAAATACTTATAATTTTAGGGGATGGGAAGCAAGTGCTCCCACATATACAAAACAATAGATGATTTAAATTTCAATAGAGTCCACCAACAGCGCAATAATATGAGGTTTTAGTACTTTTTCAGGATGAGTGTATCCATCTTGATTGTGCTTATAAGTGACATCGATAATGCGAGCAAGATTGAGAATGCGAGTGAGAATCTCTGTAGAGACAGGAGTTGGTCGAAGGATTCCTTCATTTACATCCTTCCATGCTGTCTCAGCCATTTCTTGGAATTTTTCCATGGCCTCTTCTGTGGATACACCATAATCTCTCATGTAACATTCAATTCCAGTTGCAATCTGACCTCTACCCTTCTCAACATCATAGGTGGCTATGTCATCAATCACTCGACATAAGGTCACATTGGCTTCAAGGATTTTAGGGTTCTTGGCCAACCATTCAAAATCTTCCTTGTTAGCAGACTTCATGCCCAAGTAGGACGTAGTCGTAAGCAAGTAATAAGTGCTGGTAGCTAATGCATTGCTAAGATACTCAGAGACTGGCGGCATATATCCTTCAATGAACCATTTTGCTTCCACAAAATAGTTTCTCACGATTTCTTTCATCTGTCAACAACAAGCCAAGACATTCAACCATCAATACATATTTGAAGAACAAATTTCATTTTAATCAAAAAAGAAGGAGAAAGTCACGATTCATACTCTTTCTTTCGCATAGTGAACAACATCAGATCTACCATCCTTGGACAACTCCATTTCATAATCATTGTAGAGATCTAAAAGTGCTTTGTAACTGATTTTCATGTAATCAGGGAGCCGATCAATTTGGCTAATATCCCACCTAATAAATGAAAAAGAAATGAATTTGATAAGTATATCAATTTAACAGAATATATATCATACGAAGAAGCAGAAATATCTAGTGTTTGACTCCTAGGCTTGTCTCAGATAATAAATTGTGGGCAAAAAATTAAAATTGAACACAAATATGTTGTTTGATATGGTCTTTTCCCACCTTTATGGGATCTTCCAATTACATGATAAAATGGTTTGAGAAGTAGTCCATACCTCTGTATGGCATCGGTGTAGATCTCAAGTTCTTTTACAATGCCGTAAGCATCGAATGTGTCATCTACTATAGAAATCATTGCTATAGTCTTAGCAAGCATGACACGAGCCTGAGAGTATTGAGGTTCAGCATACACCCCCATGGTCCAAAAGTAACATTCCACTGCTCTATCCCTAGCATATGGAAGTGTTGTCACAAAATCCAAATCTTTCCACCACCTACAAAGTAAGTAACAACATATATATCAGATTTTGAGAGTCACTATAAACAAATAATAGCAGTATTATTTTTCATGTAAATTACTAGCATACCTTGATACTTCACTGAGTTCTTGTTTGTGCAACATCTGAAGTAAGTTGAAGTCCAGTTTTGCAAATCGAAGCAACACATCATTCTTCTGTTCCTCCTCTTCGTAGATAGAGATGAAGTATCGTGTCTCAACTCTTGGAATGCTCTTATGGAGAGATTGCTCAAGGGCATGTGTCACTTGCTTACTCAGAGGTGACTTCAAATGTGGAGCTGCAGATTCAAGATGAGCAGTAGAGAAAGCAAGTGCCTCTTCCAAAATATCTTCTCCATGAGTCCTTACATGTGAGGCTTCGTATAAGTTCAAAAGACCGTTGATGTCGTTGCTAAGAGATTCATTAAATTTGCCTTTTGCATCTTGGAATCTGTTAAAAAGTTCTGGATCATGAACAAAAATAAAAGATTAGCTTTTAATAAGAAAAAGTAATAAAAAGATTGCTTGGTTTAAGCAAGAAACATAAATATAACAATAAACGAAAAATAGACCTACTTGGGAAGATATTGTAACCATGTTGTCTCAATAGTCGAAATTGAACGGATAAAGTTTGTAAATTATTGTATTCATGAGCCTCAAAGTTAGGATCTGCTTTGTAAATTTGATCCAACATATCATCTATTTGTTTTTCAAAATGATAAGCAATGCCAAGGCGCTCAACAATGTCTATCAGATCCAATTTCTGAGCCAATGTTCTTCCAGAAGATGCAGATAATATAACTCTTGATTGTTCCTTCAAAGTTTCCATCTCTTGAGCATATTTTCCAGCAATCTGCAAATATATTAAAAAGTATTGTACGTTACATTACATTCAAAGTCAGAAATGAATGTCCGTATTCATCCAACAAGATAAAGAAAATGTAAGACTTAGCTTGTACAAAATAAATAGATACCTGATTGTCGAGGGAGAACGAATGGAAACGATCACCCCAAAGACTTGGAGAGAAGTCTGCAACAGGTCGAACAATCTCCTCCTCTCCGTAGTTACTAATTACTGCAGCAGCTGAGGCCATTTATAGTATACTCTTTGCTTGTGGAAAAACAGAGAGAATTTCCTTTCTTTGTATTTGTAGTAGAGAACTGAACAAGTGATGATGGAATTGTAAGAGAAAGAGACGAGTATTTATAACGAATGAATTGTGAGAGCCTTTGCCACAGCCATCTTTCACGTACGATTAAAATTCTTTATAATACTATACTATAGTAGTCCGGTTGGCGGTTGCCACACTTGACAATACTCCTATATAGTCAGTAATAGTCTAAAGATATATCATATCATATATAATATGGCAACACATTTTTTCTCTTTTTTTGGTAGAACTTGCAGCCTACAATTTGTTACTACTTTTATCTAAATTCTTGTAAACAGCATGCTTTTTAATGCTGTCATCCTTGACTATTTTTTTCCTCATGATACTTACTTGACTATATGTAATAGTAATAGTAATATATTTGCTATCTAAGACAACTACTACTATTTATAATGTATGCCTTTTCTACTAATTTTATATTCCTTGTGTGATGTGTCATTTATTTTTCCTTACAGTGCATTTCGTCTTCCTCCGGAATGTTTTACTTTGTGTTCTTTACGTACCTATGCATTGGAGTAGCAGGGTCTACTTTGATGAACTTGCTATTCGATTAGTACACGCACCAAGTTATTTTGCGATTATAATTCATATACTAGTTTATCCATAAAATAATTATAAGTTGGATTGGGTAAGAGTCTGATATTCAGGGATAAATTTATAACGTCAATTAAATACAATATAAATTAATTTAATCCCAAATTTAAATATCCCACATTATCCCGCGTATCAAACAACCATCCTTTTTAGAGTGTACTGTGAAAGAGTCAAGATTTTCATTAAAGAGATTTAAAATATTTTTTTAGTTAAAGTGAGATTTAAAATATAACGTTTATATATTCATTGTAATTTTTAATATTAAGATAAACACCCTTGCACTCCTATCTCTCTGTCCTTGGTACTGTGGAGTGCCGCATGCATGTTTGAGAAAGCACACGCTGAAAGTAAATATTATCAAAGCTTATCTTAATTTTATTTCTTAACTGTCTATTGCAAGAACACTAATATTATTGTTACTAACAAAAATCTAAAATACGGACGTAACTTTCATTATAATAACTTATTAAACTCTTATCAGGTATTAGATTAGAACTAATAATTTAACAGTGTAATAATTTCGACAGTGAAAATCTTAAAAGCTTGAATTCATTAATTTAATTCTCCGATCCACCTCTACTTACATGAAGCTTTAGTACATATGATTACTCATCTTAATATATATATATATATATAAATGTTATCATCATATCATATTTTATACTAAAAGTGGAAAGCTCTAAAATGCTATCATTTTATTCCTACACTAAATCAAAATATTATACATAATCTAATTAATTAAATAGTACAATAATTTTGTTTTTATAATATTTTTGCTTACAAAAATAAAAACATCTCATATATAAATTGGATCTTTTCTACTACTCCTAACATCTCATAATAAATTGAGTCTTTTCTACTATTCCTAATATCTATTTTTTAATTGAGTCTTTTCTACTATTCCTAATATCTATTTTTTAATTGAGTCTTTTCTACTATTCATAACATTTCATTATAAATAAGTCTTTTTTACTATTTCATTTGGTTAAAATATTCACAATTTTTTGAGTATTTTTCTTGAGAGTGTGTTATATCTAATAATTCACTTAATATAGATCAAAAATATAAAAATAAATCTTAATTATTAAATTAATCAAACTTTAAGATTAATTATTAGGTTAATCAAAATTTAAGGCTAAAACATAAAGAAGAATAGAAGATATGGGAGAGTGTTCAATTTATTATATATTCAGATATTAGATAATATTTTACCTATATAATCGTATAATTTTTGATAAAGGGTATTCGACTGACGGTAGCTCCGCCCATATATAGATATAGTATTATGATATGGCAAAATGTTTTTTTTTTTGGATTTATATTATCACTATCTCATGTTAATTCTTGTGAACAGCATGCCTTTTTTTCTACTTTAAATTAAATCAACTAATGAATAAGGGCGTCTTTCACGTTTTCCAAATTCCTGTTACTGAATGCATGCTGACATCCTTGACTATTTTTTTTCCCATCGTCCTTACTTGACTATATTATGTGTTGTATGCATTTTCTTCTAATTTTATATGGATAAATTACTTGTATATATATAGGAAAATATATAAAATTCCCTCTGAACTTTGCCCAAAAATTTATTTTAGTACTTAAACTACACGGGTGTTTATATACTCCCTTAATATCTTTTAAGTGATTTTTTCAACCCTTCCATCACCAGCCCAGTTGAAGGCTGAGTGTTGTTGAGTCACACGCGTTTTCATTCGTGCACGTGTACATTAACAAAATTCCTAATTAATTGCTTAAATCTCCATAATAATTGTTTCAAACAAAATATTGAGCCAAAAATTAAACCCATCAATGAATTTACTCCTCAATATACAAACTATAATTCAAATTTTAATTGCATTTTCAGTTTAGTTATACGATACCATCTTCCTCAAAAATTTAAAAAATTATGTGCATAAAAATGAAAAATTATTAATGAATTGAGTGAAATCTCCATAATTAATCTTTTGCCAACAATATCTTCGATTTTTTTTAATGGAAGTCAACTTCATTTTGATAACGCTTTAAACTGATAGATCTAATAATCTTCTTTGATGTAAAAAATGATGGGTGAATCAAACACCAAAAAATTTGTAAAAAAAAGAAAAAAACGATTAAAAATAGAAAAGAAAAGAAGAAGAAAAAATGAGGAAGAAGTTATATTTGGAAGTAAATGTTTACTTGAACTAAATGAAAAGAATAAAAATGAGAAAGAGTTATGAGAGGAGAGAAAAAATTGAAGAAGAAGATGCAGAAAAAGAACAAAAATGGAAAAAATAAATGAAGAAGACTATGCAAAAAAAGAAATATATAGAGAGAAAAGCTAATTCAAAATAAAATATTTAAAAATTAGTAAAATAAGTTATTAGGTATTATCCAATAAAAATATGACATGCGTCAGTTTTTTGGTCTTTTCCTTTCTCACGCGCTTATGAAAAGTTGGTGATACAAATTTTGCCACGTCACTCTTTAAAGGGTTATTAAATTCAATTCAAATTAAATTAGGGGGTAAAGAAACACTTGTATACTTAAAGTGCTAAAGTAAGTTGTGTGGACAAGTTCAGGGGGGATTTTATGTCTTTTCCCTATATATATCTTTATTTTTCATAATTTCCATTATTCCTTACCAATTTAAAATAGGGAAAAAGGACGAATTTACCCCCAAACTTTGATAAATGGTACGTCTATGCCCTCCGTTATACTTTGGGTCCATCTCAGCCCCTGCCGTCCAATTATCGGTACATACACGCCCCTCTCACTAACGGCCCCCTCATCCTGTAAACGTGTCTTAATCCTAATCAACTACCCGTTTGACAATTATTTTTAACCCATAAACTAACAATCCGCCCCATAAACCCATACCCACCCGATTCCCTCTAAAATATCCTAAGTCAATTAAAAGACCCAAATCTTCCGGGTCTCTCGTTCCTATCTATTATGCATTGTTAAACAAAATTAAATACAATTTTAATACAAAATTTATCCATTACAAATTTCAATTTTTTTTAATAGCGTTTTGAGCTAAACTTACAACAAAAACAGCTACTGAATTACACAAAATGGGAAACAAAATTAGATATATATACACATAGTTACGATCCTCCTCACTAATAACAACAACATGAAGAAGAAAAAAGAAAAATAAAATTTGATTTTTTTTTAAACTAAGAGATAATAAATAGATATAAAAACTAAAACGATGGAACAATGCCGTATGATGCATCGGCGGCGATGAGTGAATCGATTTCAATTTCAGTACGTTTAACGAATCTCCCTTTGATTCTAGGTCGATTCTCAGCATAAGCTTTTCTAGAAGCATATCGAATCGTCTTCTCAAACTTTCTATTCTTCCTCTTCTCTCTATACCTCCTTACCCTTGCTTCTTTGTCTAAACCGAAAACTGCATTCGGCACAGCGTCGGCGCCGGCACCAGCACCGGCTGATGAGTTCATCACAAAAGTGTTTGATACATCCGTCATCTCACTTTTGGCTTATTTTTGTTATTTTGGCTTTAAAATAAGTGCTTATAAGCACTTTTTAACTTTACCCAAACACTTCAAAGCTGCTTAAAAATACCTAAAATAAGTCAATCCAAACGAGCACCTAATCTAAAAGTAGCTTTTAATTTTGGGGCAAGCATTGTTATTGTACTACAAACTGAATCTGCAGTACAATGGGATTCAATTAAAAGATAGAAACAAAAAGGGTCCTATGTATGTACTCCTCAATTAGTGGTACTATCACTTGTACTATCACTATTTTTTCTTCTGGTCCTTACTCCATCATAAAACAGCCATTGCACTAACCTTTTGGTCATTGAAATTTTTCATCAGGAAAAGGCCTTTTCATGTATACTCCAGATGGAAGGAATATTTAGCATTATTGGCGAAAGGAGTCCCTATATATTGAGGTAATTATGGTGTAGAATGATATTCAAAAGTGGAGAGGATAGACAGGGACGAGGCAGCGCATGAGATGTACAATTTTACTAGTTGCCCATTCCATGCACAGCCTCTTCCCTGGTTCTCCTCCCCCAAATCTCTCTCTTTTTTCCCCTTTTATTTCCGGTCTATGACATTATAAAGTCCAGGAACGCGAAAAAAGGTACTAGTAATTGCTAAAATAATGAAATGGTCTTAATCAATAATTTTATTTTTGATGAGGCTAGTCAATATGGACCACTAGATCAATAGACCTGCATTAGACCACAAGGACATGATTAACCAAGTGTCTCAGTATAGTATCACGATTCGTCTTATAAGTAGTTTAATGATTGAGATTATGGTGATTATAATTTATTTCCTGTAAGAAATTGATACTTTGAATATTTTTTATTATTATTTGATTAACTAGTTACAGATATACCATCAACTGTAGATCAATTACTTATTTGAGGGGCTAGTAACCAAGTGCTCCCGTACACAACAATTGATGTTTTAAGTTTTAATGGAGTCCACAAGCAAGGCGATAATGTGAGGTTTTAGTACTTTTTCAGGATGAGTGTATCCATCTTGGTTATGCTTGTAAACGACACCCATAATGCGAGCAAGATTGATAATACGAGTGAGAATCTTCATAGATACAGGAGTTGGTCGCAGAATTCCTTCATTTAGATCCTTCCACGCTATCTCAGCCATTTCTTGAAATTTTTCCATTGCCTCTTCTGTTGATACACCATGATCTCTCATGTAACACTCTGATAAGATTAGTTAGTTTAGTACTGTTCATTCACATAGTTAGTTAGTTAGTTAGGAGTCACAAGTTTACAATTTTCATAGTCAGTTGAGTTTGTTAGAGAACTCTATCAGTGTGTATATATACACACACATTGTATTGTTACAGTTTAGTTTTTCACTTTCTCAATAATATCTTTTCTCTTCTTCTTCTCTGATTGTTGGTGAAAGCTCAACCTCCATTAATGGAGGAAGTACATTGTTTTGCAGCTTATGCTGCTGGTTTTGTCATGGTATCAGAGCAGTGAGATTCCTGCTTCTCTCTCTCGTCGTGAGCATTTTATTCAGTTCGAATTGCCGACATTTTCCTCGCCATCTTCTTCTCCCTGATTTTCTCTGAACGATCTCACTATCGTTCCTCTGTTTTTTTTTGTTTCGAATTTGCTCATTGTGAGTTCATCTTCTGTCTTCTGTGATTGCATTCTCCTTTTCATTCATCTATGGGAGACGCTCCAGGTGACGCGACTGCTAACAACAATTCAACTCGATTGGATTTCAATAGCCCCTTCTATCTGCATCCCTCAGAGAATGCAGGTTCTGCTTTACTTCTTGTTGTTTTTGATGGAACTAGCTACAGGTCATGGAGACGAGCAGTTCTTAGGGCTTTATCTGTTAAGAGTAAAATTGGATTTATCAATGGAAATATCGTGAAGCCAAATTCCGCAGATCCAACCTTCATGCAGTGGGAAAGGTGTGATGACATGGTGACCTCTTGGATTTTAAATTCTCTATCACCAGATCTGCGAGATAGCTTGCAATACGTCAATAATGCTAAGGAGCTTTGGGAGGAGTTGGAGGATAGATATGATCAAGCTAATGGCTGCAAACTCTATCAACTTCAGAAGGAGATAAATGACCTTGTGCAAGGTAATTTGGATGTCACTGGTTACTATACTAAGATGAAGAAGTTATGGTAAGAAATGAACACTCTTGATGTCAATTCTCAATGCACTTGTGTGTGTATTTGTGGTGGAAAAACTAAGATGCATAAGGCTGAACAAGATAGAAGACTTATACATTTTTTGATGGGGCTAAATGAGATGTATACTGCTGTACGTGGAAACATCCTCATGATGTCTGATCTACCAACTATGACACAAGCATTTGCCATTCCAGTTACAATCTGACCTCTATCCTTCTCAACCTGAATTGGAAATTAGAACGTGTGTTTGTAAAAGTATGAAATCAGTTTTTATCGCTTCATGGTTGCAACTAGGTAAATGCATATATCTAACTATATTTGATGCAATGTATACCTCATATGTGGTTAGGTCATCAATAACTCGACATAAGGTCACATTGGCTTCAAGAATTTTAGGGTTCTTGGCCAACCATTCAAAATCTTCCTTGTTAGCAAAAGCAGGATGTAGTTGTAAGCAAGTAATAAGTGCTAGTAACTAATGCAGCGCTAAGATACTCGGAAAAAGGTGGCATATATCCATCAATTAACCATTTGGCTTCCACAAAGTAGTTTCTCACTGTTTCTTTCATCTGTCAAACAACAAGCAAAGACATTCAACCATCACTACATATCAAAACAATAACTTTCATTATAAGAAAAAATGAGGAGAAAAAGAACTGATTAATACTGAGTTAACCAGTATAATTCACGATTCATACCCTTTCTTTTGCATATTGAACAACATCAGATCTGCCATCCTTTGACAACTCTGTTTCATAATCGTTATAGAGATCTAAAAGTGCTTTGTAGCTGATTTTCATGTACTCTGGGAGCCGATCAATTTGGCTAATATCCCACCTAATAAATGAATTTGACAAGTTTATCAATTTAACATAACATACATCATAGGAAGAAGGAGAAACGTCTAGTTCGCCCAGATCATCTAATTAAATGATAAAATGTTTGAGAAGTAGTCCATACCTCTGTATGGCGTTCAGTGTAGACCTCAAGTTCTTTTACAGTGCCATAAGCATCGAACGTGTCATCTAATAATGAAATAATTGCTATAGTCTTAGCAAGCATGCACGAGCCTGAGAGTATTGAGGTTCAGCATACACTCCCACTGTCCAGAAGTAGCACTCGACTGCTCTGTCCCTAGCATATGGAAGGGTTGTCACAAAATCCAAATCTTTCCACCACCTACAAAATAAGCACCAATCTTAGAAATTACTATCAACAGATAATTTATATTTTTGATGTAAATTATTAGTGTACCTTGATACTTCGCTTAGTTCTTGTTTGTGTAACATCTGAAGTAAGTTGAAGTCGAGTTTGGCAAATCGAAGCAGCACATCATTCTTAAATTCCTCCTCTTCATAGATGGAGATGAAGTAGCGTGTCTCGACCTCTTGGAATGCCCTTATGGAGAGATTGCTCAAGGGCATGAGTCACTTGTTTACTCAGAGGTGACTTCAAATGTGGAGCTGCAGATTCAAGACAAGCAGTGGAAAATGAAAGCACCTCTTCTAAGATGTTGTCTCCATGAGTCCTTACATGTGAAGCTTCATAAAAGTTCAATAGACCCTTGATGTTGTTACCAATGGATTTGTTTAAATTTCCCTTTGCATCTTGGAATCTGTTAAAAATTTCTGGTTCAAATCAAAAACAAAAGTTAGTCGTCGTACATTTAATTAGGGGAAAACAAAGCTAAAAAGCAAGATTAATGAAGTAGAACTTGATAGATAGATATATTACTTGGAGAAATAATGTAGCCATGTTGCCTTAGGAGTCGAAATTGAAGGGATGAAATGCATAAATCATTGTATTCATGAGCCTCAAAGTTAGGATCAATGCTAAAAATGTGGTTCAACTTTTCAGCCAATGTTTTTCCTGACATTAACATACTCCTTGTTTGTTCCTTCAAAGTTTCAATCTCTTGAGCATACTTTTCTGCAATCTGCAAATGTCAGAAATAGATAAGAAAGACATGTACAATACAAAATAGATACATACATACCTTATTGTCAAGGGGGAAAATGAATGGAAACGATCACCCCAAAAACTTGGAGAGAAGTCTGCAAACAATCTTCTCCTCTCCGTAGTTACTCATCAATGCAGCAGCTGGGGACTTTTCTACTACTCTTAGCTTACGTACAACAGAGAAAATTTTCTTTCCTTTCATTTCTTTTGTTTTTGTTAGGTTTCTATGTACTATAGAATTTAAGAGAAGGTAATGAATATTTATAATATTGAATGAAGGGTAAGAGCATTTGTCAGTCATTTTTCATGATTGAAATTCGAGATGATATCTTACCTAGTAATTCAATTATGAACTTTTCTCTCGTAAACTCACTCATCTTTGACTTTTAATCCAAAACATTAATTTAGAGTCTGTTTGATATTGTTGTTGTTTAGTGAGAGATCAAAAACATTTATTTTGAGATAAAAAAAAAATTATTGAAAAATTAAGTGTTTGACAAATTAATAGAAGTGTTTTTAAATGAAAGAAAAAACAGGTTTTTCTCCGGTTGGGAAGAAACTAAAAATTTCTCATGACTTAAATATCCTTTTCATATATATATATATATATATAATATTATTAATTAATTAGCATATTTCATTTAATAATTTTATTTTTATATAATTAATTTTGTAATTAATTTTATATTTTTATATTATTATTTTATATATTACATATGATTTTATGTATTATTTTGCAGAATTAGAAAAAAGGTAACAACATATTTTTACACGATTAGAAAAAACAAAAAAAATAACAATTAAAGATTTCAGCTTCCCAACAAATGTATAATATTGATTGAAAATTTAAATATGTACATTTTAATTTAATAAAAATAAAAAATTAATTAATTTTTTATAATAGATATTTAAAATAGTTTCTCTATAAATAATTTTAATGTTAAAAAGTACATTAATAGTTGTACTTTTTGACATTTAACTCTCAAAAACATTTTTTTTAAAAAGCTCAGCCAAACACAATTTGCTTATAAAAAGTATTTTTCAAATGAATCAACCAAATAAAAATTGTTTTTTTTTTCAAAAACATTTTTCTAAAAAGACATTTTTAAAAAATATTTTTCAAATTAAGTTATTTTTAGCAGCAATGCCAAACAGAATCTTTGTCACTGACAACCAATGGCGGAGCCACCTTATCATTAGGGGTTCATCCGAACCCCCTTCCGCGGAAAATTATATTTTATTTACATGGTTAAAATATTTTTTTTGGTATATATAGTAGATATTGAACCCCCTTCGGCTACTTCGTGTGTCTATTTCTTCAGATTTTGAACCCCTTATCGAAAATTTTGACTCCGCCACGATTGACAACTTATAAGTGTCCGCTTAAAACTTTATAAAAAGGTTTGGCAACTTAGAGATAATTCTGTTTTATACTTAATATATTGATAAAAATGATATCTTAATACTCCTACAGGCTACACGTAATTTACTACAATTATCGCAGGAAGTAGCTTCACAGTTGCTTAAGGTGATGAAGACTTCAGCAAGGCTCTAAAAAATCAATATTATATTTAGAGGAGAATAATATAGAATGAAAAGATTAATATTATATTTTCAGCGGACCAAGTCATTAAAATGTATGATTTAAATACACATTCGTTTATTTTATTTAAAATTTTCATTTTAAACAAATTTCACGTCGATAAATTCTAATAGAAAATTAATTAAATAGTTTGACTGACCTTATAAGTAAACTACTCTTAATTGAGTGACTATTGGGTTAAAATCAAACTTGAATAAATTTCTAGGAAAAAAGTTAACAGTTGAATAACTTTTATGTTAAAAATTAAAATTTGAATAACTTTGTAAGAGAAGAATAGATAATTGAATGATTGTTTGAAATATTATGTGTTTAAATTTTTTGTCATCATATATTGTAGTAGTCCTGTTGGGGGTTGCCATACTTAACTATGCTAGTGTTTGATCATAGATTTTCAAATATTTTTAGCAAATATTATTTGAGAGAAAATTTGGGTGAAATTACAAGAATAATATAGGAAAAAAGTAATTAATGTTTTCTTAATTTAGTAAGATAAATAGGACGTCTACGTTTTCCAAATTCCTGTTACTGAATGCATGTTGTCATCCTTGACTATTTTTTTTTGGGCAAATTACAGAAATCACATACTTTTAAGGCAAAATTACAATATATCCCTTAAAAGTTTATAATTACAGAAATCCCTCAAAACGGATACAATAATATAACCGTTGATACATTAATCTGATGCGCGAGATACATTAATCGTTAAGTAAGATACATTAGATTTTATACATGATACACTAATCTGATGTACATTTTATACATGATGCACTATTTGATGCGCGAGATACACTAATCTGATGCACGAGATACACTAATCTGATGTACATTTTATACATGATACACTATCTGATGCACGAGATACACTAATCTGATACGCGAAAATGAGGAATTTTGGAAATTTATAAAACTTATAAGGGATAATGATAATAAGTAAACTAAAAAGTGAGATTTCTGCAATTTTTCCTTTTTTTCCCCATCATCCTTACCTGACTATATTACTCCTACTAATATATTGTATTGTATGTTTTTTATTCTAATTTTATATTCCATGGTTCCTCTGTTTATCCTACAGTGCGTGGCATCTGCTGGGAAAATGAGGAATAACACAAAAATGTTTATCGTAAAAATAATAGAAGAAAAATGACATAAAAAATTTCATGTGAATTTTTTTAAAATAAGGAAAAATCACAAGTCGAATAGAGCAGTAATATTACTATAGCAAAGAATTTTTATAAAATAGTACAAAATCACTACATTTGATTTTCCCTCGTGTGTTTAAACTGATGTAGATGTCTATTTATAGGCATGAAGTTTGCCCCATTTTTCACCTTATATTAATTGGCTATCAGCCAATTTCAACAAAAGTTTGTCAAATTTGCTGCAAATTTTTTCAAAGAAAGATTTCTTTCCTTAAAAGATGGGATATAAGGAACCTCACAACATTCCTTGGGATTTTTTAACTTCATAAAACTATATTTTATGTGTATTATGGAGGAGTAAATATCTCAGAAGACAAAAGGTCACTCATGATTCAAGTATGTGAAATTAATTGAGAAAATCATTCAACTTGATTTTATATCAATAAAGTCACTCAATTTATGAATTTTTTTTATAAAATCACTCAACTTAGGGTGAGTTTGGTATGAAGGACAAGTAGATATTTGACTTATTTTCTAATGTTTGGTTGGTCAGTAGAAAATATTTTCCGAAAAATATTTTTAATGTTTAATTTATGAATGAAAAATATTTTTGAGAAAACATCTTTTATTTTTACTAGAAAGTAGAAAATAATTATTGAAATTGAAAATATTTTTTAAAAACAAACATAATTTTTTTGTAGGGGGTGGGGGGGTGGAGGTCGCGGGTAGGTGTGTGTGGGGTGAAAACATAAATTTTGAAATTGAAAATATTTTTTAAAAGTAAACTTTAAATTATTTTTTTTGGGGGGGGGGGGGGGGTCGAGGGTAGAGGGTGAGGTGAAAAATAAAAATTTGAAATTGAAAATATTTTTTAAAA
>JAJOOS010010892.1:0-19213 GCA_029582725.1 Solanum chiquidenum | reverse complement strand
ATATATATATATATATATATTGCATTAATGAAAATATATATATATCATAAAAATTAACTATTAAATAAATAATAAAAATTAAACGAATACAGACTTCAACTGGCGTTATTAGAAGTCACATGAACTTTTCTTCGTTGAAAATACTGAAATATTAAGAAATAGTAAATTAGTAAAACAAAAGGGCAATTTTACATAGTAATAACTATTTTGAAGCAAACTTTCTGACAATCTAAATCACATAAGTAGCATTGATAAATAAAGTCATTCTTTTGTATTGAGCATCAAAACAACAAATCCTGACAATTCTCTAACTCTTGAAAAGTTTAATAATTTTGGATAAAGATATTCAGAAACATATATCTACATCACAAGAGAAATTGTTAACAAAAATAAATGAATTAAGACTACAATAAAAATTAAACTACTACAAACTTCAACTGACGTTATTAGAAGTCATATGAACTTTTCTTCGTCGAAAATACTGAAATATTAAGAAATAGTAAATCAGTAAAAAAAAAGGGGGCAATGTTTATATAGTAATAACTATTTTGAAGCAAATTTCCTAAAAAATGTGGTGGAAAATTGAGAGGGAGCCCCTCTATTTATAGTCAACAAAGGTTATTATGAACAAATTATTTTTGTGTCTTATTTGAAAAGTCATGATTTTTTCGAGAAGTCACAACCCTTTGGAAAAAGTCACAACTTATCGAAAAAGTCACAACTCATCGAAAAAGTCACAACCTAAGTTAGAAATATTATAGTAATTTAACATTCAAGTTAGGAGTTCATGCTTTTAAGGTATATATAAAAGCTAAAAGAATTAACACACAAATTTATTGTTTAGATACAAATGCAGCAACCCAATGGGGATGCGAAAACAAACCTTATAAAAAAAAGGAAGAAATTTAAGAAAAGCCTAATAAAAAAGAAAAATATCTCCAAAAAAGATTATATACCAAAAAAGAGGTATTATAAGAAAAAGAGAGATTTCAAAAAATCAGACAATAAATGTAAATGCTATAATTGTGGCGAAGAAGGACATAAAAGCTATGAATGCAATAAAAAGAGGGTAAAAATCTCAAAAATAGACAGAGTAGTTATTGATTCAGATTTAGAATCAGTAAAATCAATAGGAAGCGAAGACTTCTTTGAAGAAATTTTTCTTTGTATGTTATGGGACATACATAATTGACCAAGCCTATTGTTTAGGAATAATATTCTTTGACCTAGAGTATCTCCTTTAATGCATTCTTTTTCATATTCTTCTCTGAAATATTTTGCCCAAAAGCCTGGTAATTTTTTATAGTATTTGTCTAGGTAAGGTGACATTTCTTTTCCACTATCAAATATTTTATAATAATATTCTTCAAATTCACAAGTGTATTCTTGAATATGACTCATTTTACAAATTTGTAATTTTTCTAATTGCTCTTTGGCAATTGTTCTCATTTTTTCTCTATTATCGGTTGGACTTCCTAGACCACCGAAAAATTCATTAGCTACATATTGCTTTAGGTTTGTAATTCCTTCTTGAAGTGAATTTTTTAACCCTTCTAAGGTGTTATTTTTTATGATTTTTTCTGCATCTTCAGTTAGGCCTGAAAACCAATCATTTACTTTTCCAATGAAAGTGTTTATCATGATTATGTATTTTTCTTCATCAGTATAATTCATTCCTTTTCCTAATAAAAAGTAAAGGAGTATATTTTGGGACCATAGGTCTAAACTTGTTTCAGGGTCTCTTTTGCAATCGAGATCTAGAAATTGAGTTCCTATATCTCCTGTTTGGAGTTTGTTAGGCATGAACTTTGATTTATTATCATTATGATATTGTTTTATAAAATCTTTATTCTTTTTTGCTTTATCTGCAAAATTTCTTTCTCTATCCTCTGGATTGATTTCTTCTTTTATTGTTTTTGATCCGTCTCCGATTTCAAAATTGCCTTGGGGTCCTCCTGTATCCCCTTTGTTCATCAAAACGTTGATTTGTTCATTTGAAAGATTTAGATCTTCCATTGCATATACTAGCTCATCTAGTTGTTCATTCATTGCTTTCAGATTCTATATTTTCTTCTTTTAGTTCTTCTTCTATTTTTGTTTCTTTATTTTTTTCTAGAAATTCATTGATTAATTTTTCATCCGTACTTCCTTTTTGATAAGAACTCTTACTAGCAACCTTTTTTGCTAATAATTCTTTTAGATAGTTTTGACTAACCTTTTTGTCAATTTTTTCTATTTTATCTATTAAATTTATTATTCTTCCAGGAATGTTTTCTTTTATAGAGATTATCTCTATTTCTAAAAGCTTTAATCTAAGAGCTAATTGTTTATGACTTTCTTTCAAATCATTTAACAAGTCGATGACTTCTTTTATGCTCATGATTAGAAATCTGATAAGCATTTATACTGAAATAAATTATAACTATAATTCACTTCATATTTATAATAATCTTCTTCAGATTTTTGTATAACTATTAAAGTTATAATTTCCTTTTTTAAATCATTATTTAAAATGTTTATACCTCTTAGTATTTCTACTAAAGTTTTTTCATTTAAATACCATAAAGGTTTTACCAAATTTTCTTTATTCATATTTATTCTGACCAATAATCGGATGACCAAAATTCCGTATTATCTAAATTATTGAAGTTATAATTTATTGCATTTAAATTATCTTCTTCATTTTTTTCATATTGTGTGATAATTTGCACAATTTTTTTCTTTTAGATCTCTATCTAATTCTTTGATTACCTGTAGTATAACTACTAAGGTTTCATATGGTAGGTACCAAAATGGTTTTAACATTTTATATGTTTTAGTTTTCTTGGCTCTGATACCAATAAAATTTGTAAAATTTTATTTAAACTGTTTATACCTCTTAGCATTTCTACTAAAGTTTTTTCATTTAAATACCATAAAAGTTTTACCAAATTTTCTTTATTCATATTTATTCTGACCAATAATCGGATGACCAAAATTCTGTATTATCTAAATTATTGAAGTTATAATTTATTGCATTTAAATTATCTTCTTCATTTTTTTCATATTGTGTGATAATTTGCACAATTTTTTCTTTTAGATCTCTATCTAATTCTTTGATAACCTGTAGTATAACTACTAAGGTTTCATATGGTATGTACCAAAATGGTTTTAACATTTTACAAAAATCTTATGGAGAAAACCCTTTAGAAAAATGGGGAAAAAACCGTGAAAGAGTCATTTTAACCTTAAAGGACCCAAGTATCATCATTAGAGTCAAACCTATGCTTTACAATGAAGATGATAAAAATGAATTTAAAATTCAAATCAAAGAATTACTACAATTAAAGTTAATAAGAATGAGTAAAAGTCCTCATAGTAGCCCAGCATTTATGGTAAGAAATCATGCTGAAATAAAAAGAGGAAAAGCTCGAATGGTAATAAATTACAAAGAGCTAAATAAAAATTGTATATTTGATGGATATTTTATCCCAAATAAAAACAATCTTATAAACCTAGCCAAAGGAAAAACTTATTTCTCAAAATTCGACTGCAAAAGTGGATTTTGGCAGATAAAATTAGCAGAAGAATCCATAAAGCTTACTGCATTCAGTACACCTAATGGTCATTATGAGTGGATAGTAATGCCTTTTGGACTAAAAAATGCACCACAAATCTTCCAAAGGAAAATGGACAAAATATTCTCAGAAAAAGAATTTTTAATTGTCTATATTGACGACATATTAATATGTTCAAAAACATATGAAGAACATTTAAAGCATCTGAAAGAATTTTCAGAAATTTATTTGAAAAATGGGATTGTTTTAAGCCAAAAGAAGGCTGACATAAATAAAAATGAAATAGAATTCTTAGGAATGATTATTTCAAAAAACGGAATTGAGCTACAAGCTCATATATCAAAAAAGATAATAGAATTTCCTGATAAATTGACAACAAAACAAGAAATACAAAAGTTTCTAGGTTGTCTAAATTACGCAGGTGAATTTATTTCGGAACTAGCAAAAAAATGGAATTTATTACAAAAACTTATAAGAAAATCCAATCGACTTGGATGGACTGAAGAACACACACAGTGTATTAAAAAATTAAAAGAAGAATGTGCCAAATTACCTAAACTCAGATTACCAGAAGAAACTGATAATTTGGTATTACAAACTGACGCATCTGATTATCATTGGGGAGCATTATTGCAAACCGATTTAAATGAAATTTGCAGGTACACAAGCGGTACTTTTAATGATGCAGAAACAAGATATTCAACAAATGAAAAAGAATTATTAGCCATAGTCAGAGGAATTAGAAAATTTTCTACTTTCCTTTTGCCTAAATATTTCATTATTAGAACTGATAATACACAGGTGTCAGGACTAATATTTAACAAACTTCCTTCAGAACCGCAGTACAGGAGATTGCATCGATGGCAAGTATTGTTATCTTTTTATACTTTCACAATTGAATATATTAAAGGAAGTGATAACTTTCTTGCAGATTTCATTTCCAGAAACGTCCAATATGGACAACCAGATGAAAATCCTAACAAGCAGGATATATGAAAAAATGGAAGCGGTAGACGAATCCGTAGAAAATAAAGGCCAAAGGCTATTCAAAATCAGAGATGAATTGGCTAAATTTTCTGAGCAAGCAAGAATATTGCAATCAGAAATAAATCAACTCAGCGTAAACCAGGCTGAAAATATGAGAGAGTTTTTACTCTTATGTGAATATCTGGACACACGTCTAAAAGAGAATTCAAAACTCGCAGGGAATTTTACTCCCATTAAGGTGGCAGGAGATGTCCTACCAGCACTTAGTGAAGAAAACATCTCAAAGGTAAGCACGGATATGCCTCCTAAATCGAAATATGAAGGAAAAAGCCGAGCATTTGAAGCTTATACTTCGAAAGAAGGATCAAGCTCATCGTCAGCAAAAGTTGCTGAAAGAATTTCTGGAAAACCAGATAGTAAAACTAACCCTGAATCACCAGGAACAAAAATATTTTCTTCATTTCAGGTTGGAAAACAGCACCCAAAAGAAGAAGAATATCTTACTTTCACAAGATATGTATACAATCTTCCGAAAGAAAGCGGAGAAACTTTTGGTGTTTTAGGAACAACAAGTTTGTTTCCACGAATATCAATATTTCCTAACGGATCACCGGGCTTTACAGCTCAACTATTTGAATTCTGATATTTAGATCGAGTCTATGCCAAGCAAGATCTAAAGGAATTATCTAAACTACCAGAAAAACTGTTCCAATCAGTTAAAAACTATGCGCAAGGAGATGTTGTTTATTGCAAATTTTTTAGCATTTCTATGGAATGTAAGGATTTGCAGGCCTATTATCCAACACTCAACTATATAACAGTTGAAAAAATAAAAGATTTTAATGTTAAGGCTACAGGAGTAGACAAAAAACTTCCTCATCTTAACAAAAAATGGATTCAAACCAGACGAGCTTTAGGGATAAAAGCCTTATATTTTATTCTTAAGCGATTCTATAATGAAGACTGCCGAGTCATAGATCAAGATCAAGATTGGGTTTTGATAACCAAAGGAAATTCAAAATCAAAAGAATTAAAGGAGAGAGTCCTTGACATCAAGCTCCATAGATTGGGAGCAACAGATGAAACATGGAAACTAGCATGCAAAATGCTAGATCACAATCATCCCGGATCAGAATAATTGCAGGAAATGATTGTAAAAAACAAAACAAAAGACGTAAGCAATTACGTCAAAGAAAACAAAGGAATCTTTCCCTTTCTTAAAGTCAAAAGAGAGGTCACATCTGGTCGGCCATCATCAAAAGAAGACGACAAAAGCTTCCTCTTATCAACAAGGAATCTTCAATTAGTGGAGGACCAAAGAAAAAATATGTAGAAGTTTAGGGAAGTCCCTAAAAATATATATTTTGTAATAAAGTCCCTCCTTCCATCTATAAAAGGAGAGGAACTTCATACTTGAGAGGCAGACTACATTTTTCGAGAGAAAAACACTTAAGGAAAAACGTTAGGTACCAAAAGAGTATGAGTTATTGTGAGTGTGAGTATTTATATAAATAGTGTGTTTGTAAAAATTATGATATGAAATAAAAGTTTGTTTTTATACTTCTTTTCTTAAAACTCCATTAATGGTCTCAAGTGAAGGTTGCGATCTTCAGCCTTTAAGGAAGAAGAGTAGCCAAGACTGAGGTCGTTAGGGCGAAACACTGTTCACAGCCTGAAAGGGGAACTACTGCGGTAGTGATAAGGACTGTTCATCGACATAAAAGAAAGAAGGTATACACGCAAACATTTATTACATATACTAATATTTACAGTCATACTATGTTATAATTGCTAAAACATAAGAGAAATACTTAGTACCTATAGGGAATTAAAAAATTATCGTTATCATGATAAATCATGTTAATCATCATGTTTATACTTATCAAGTAAAATAAAAATGAAACATGTTCAAAGAACTTTGCATGAAATAAGAAAAAGAGTTTGGAAGCATAAAATAGCTTTACATCATTTTGATAGAGCAATTCCAGAAATGGAAAAGACATATTTAAATGCTAGTAGGCAAAATAATGCAATTATATTTGCAATACATGAAATGAAAATGTATAGAATACAAGAATATTGGAAATATAAAAATGCCCTGTCAATCTTAAAAAATTATGTTGTCTTTACTGCTTGAATTATGCAGTATATTAATCCGCAACCCTGTTAAGAAAACAACAAAATTTATATATATATATATATATATATATATATATATATATATATTATATCCATGTTGAGCTAGCAAAACGGTGAATCACTTTAGACTTCATCATTAACAAGTAATGCATTGTGCAAGAGGAAATTAAATCTATTTAATTTAAAAGCAAATGAATCAAACTAATACAAATATTTAAGTGTTAATATTGAATAAAAGAACACCATATAAAACATGCATTTAAAAGTGACAAAACATTCTACCCATGAGATAATTAGAATTAAGTCTAAAGCTACCAATATACCATTCTTTAAAACAATGAGAAGAGAACAAGGAAAGTAACACAATTAATAGTATCAATTGCACCAGGAATAATGCTAAAGGGGGTTGAAAACATTTACTTAGAAAATAAATTAAACCAAGTATAATTTAATCATGAGATCAACACATTTCAGCATAGCAAATTCGACATCGAACAAAGGGAAATTATGGTCCTAATACAGAGATCACAAGACCATTTCTAAGAAAATTATTGTCAAAAGGATAAACTAGACAGTGGGCTATAAATTATACGCAGAAAAAAAAAATGAAGGACTCCCGGAAGACTTAGCATGCACCATTAAGCATGTATTTAAATCGCAACTAGACAAATGTTCACAACTAAAAGGATATTGACCAAGAACATACGTAAATGAATCAGAAAGCCATCTAGAAGTTGAAACACAGGTACTATAAGCTGAGCAGATGTATATCCATGATTGTTAACATCAAAGCATCAACATTTAAAGGAAACATTAACTAAAAGCCCAAAAGAGTCAATCTATCACGTAATAACTATTGAAACAGAAAGGAATATAAAGGTAGATGAATATTACCTTTCCGGACAGCGAACTGAGACCACGACGAGCTAGAACGACGACAACAACTTTCACACCGAAATACGACCCCGAGAAACTCGAATGAACAAAACAAAGAGAACGAAATCAAAGACTGAACCAAACAACTTCAAGAACTTTGGTTTTAATATAATTCTTCTTCCCAGATACTTAACTAATTCTTAGTAATTTTTTTCCCCTCCCTAATCAAGAACAAGAAGAGGGTATTTATAGAAAGGGAATTAGGGTAGATTTTTGAGAGGGAAAATGAAGAAATTCGGATGGGAACAGGGGTAAAATCGAAAATCCCCATACTACTCCCAATTCAAATCTTTCTTCCAACGACGGGAAAAAGTTGTCGTTGTCCAAGGAAATCCCAATTTCCAGCCAAAATCCAAAAGTTGAAATAGACGTTGACGACTTCGATCGATTCTTTGCTCTTGAGGCGCGACGTGGCTCCCATCCTTGCAAGCAAAAGACAAAAATCGCGGAGCAGGGACAAAATTTCAGGCAGCTGTCGCAGGTGCAAAGCTGTCCGAGCTGCTCTGACAGAGGAGGAAGACCCGGAAACCTGTACCATTGACGCCGTGAGTTGCTTTCTGTGTATTTGTGGACGTTGGAGCTGCTGTTGTTTGTAATTGTAAAAAATTATTGACGTTTGGTTGCTGCTGTTAGCGTCGCGTCTACTGCTGCTATTGTGAATGAGTTCTGGGTTCTCTTTGTGAACTGGAAATGGGTCGGGTCGGTGGGATTAATGGAGGAAAAGAGAATGGGCTGATGAATGGGATTGGATCGGCTGAATTGGAGAACATAAGGGAAATGGGTCAGTTGAATGTTATGAAGTGGGCAGGAATTGAACAATTGGAGTGGGAACTGAAGTTGGGCCCAATTTTTTGAAATTGGAGGCACTAACGAGTTGAGGGAAATTAAGAATGAGAAATTGGTGGGTTGATCTTTGTATTGCCAAATATTGGTTAAGGATGACCCATTTAGGACTAGACCAACTTATGTTAAAAACAAAATAGCCAAATTGCCTTACTAATTTACAAATTCGGCTAAATCTAGATGAGACGAGTTAATATTAATTAATTAACGAGCTTCTTAATCTTAACAAAAAGAAAATAATTAATCTAATTATAAACTAATTAATTTTAACAATATAAACGACTAAATAAAAAAATATTTTAATAAAGCTAAAATCTTTTTGAGACAATTTTCGAACATTCATAAAATACACTAATTAGACACATAATTATATAATAATTAACTTAATTCTAAACTAATTAACTCAAAATATAATCTATTAATTAATTTAAACTAAATAATCAAATATTTAGCTAAAACTAAAATACTTTTGGGACAATTTTTGAACATACTAATTATATAAATAATTATGTAAACATATATATTATTTAAAAATTATAAGAAGTGACTAAACTAGTTATAATAATGAAAAATATTTTTGAATTTTATATAGTCAATTATTTTAACTCGTTTGGAATTTAAGAAGCTCGATGATTGATTCATATTGTGGAGGGCCAAAATTGGGTGTCAACAATTGTCCCTCGTTTGACTTGTATTGATGAAAGAAATTCGAGGCAAATGAAATTGACAAATCCAATTTTGACCGACCACATCTTCATCCTTTAGAAAAAGGGCTTTGGTGCGGGCTTTAGGAATTATGGCCGAACCCCAAAAATGGATTTCCTACATATCTCATATTATATGAGAATTCAGGCCACTTGTAGTTTGATACGCTTGATTTTACGCACGATTTTAAAAGAATTCGAAAGTCATCCTGATACCGAATTATGGAGGGATCAGAATGCTCGATAATAAGATTTAGAGAGAATGTGGGAATACAGCCGAGTTTTCAACACTGGTCCTGCCTACATATCCCTCAACCCAGGGAATCAAGCTGCTTGTAGTTCAACTCGATCGGTTGAAAAGGAAACCTATTATGCCAGATAACCTTTGGTTCAGGAAGAGTGACAAAATAAATCGAGTATGAAAAGGAGGCTTGCAACCTCTTAGACATGAATGTGGCGCACTTCACACCCATAATTAAGAATTTACACGGACATGATTTCCAAAACTCTTGGTGCATTGTCACTCGATTGAAAAGCTGCTTCCGGTAGAGACCTAAAAAAAATTCCGGATGCGAAACTGAAACCGACAAATCCAAAGGAAAACCCACATGCCTTCTGATAGGGGTGTGGTTTGATTGTGGTGGAAGTCGCTCCTCTGCTCGTGTTCTAAGAGTTTGGCACTCCTCTTTGGACTTTGTCCCAGTTCGCTGCTAAGAAAAAGTTCCACGTTGTGCTGCATCCTTTTTTATGTTGTCCGCTCCTGTGATTTGTTTTGGAGAATTCATCCTTTCGGATGCTCTCGACAAAGACTGAGATAAAACTCATTAGCATAAAAAATGCAATTCAAGTGGGGGACAGTGTCTTTTACCATATTGACACTTAATTGTTCTCCTTGAACATTTGACGTCAACTCTATCGGGTTTGACGTGAAGCAAATAAAGCTTGTGTCTCATATTTTCAGTATAATTTTCAATGTACTTTTCTTTCGATGTTAAAGCAATAAAGTAGTCTGATGTAATATGTTGATAGTTTCTCTTGACATCGTTGTTGATGGTTCTCTTAAAATATTCTTGCAAATGACAATGATGCAGTCGATGTTGATTTTCTCGCGAAGCATGGTTTACTTCTTCGCGATGCATGGAACTTTCTCTTGCGATGCATGACTCTTTATCTGCGATGTATGATTCTTCCTCTTGCGATGCATGGTTGCCTTCTCTGGCTTTACGTGATTTCTTCCTCTTGCTATGAATGTTTTCCTTCTCTTGCAACACATGACTTCTCTTCTATTGCTATGCACGAATCTTTCTCTCGCGATGCATGAATCTTGTCTTGCAATGCATGAATCTTCTCTCGCAATGCATGAATCTCTTTCCTGCGATGCACGAATCTCTTTCCCACGATGCATGAATATTGTCTTGCAATGTATGAATCTTCTCCTACAATGTATGATTTCTTTCTGATGATGTCATCCCCGGTATCGAACGAAAATAATGCTTCACCGGACAACATATGTGATCTTCTGGGTATTTTCTGTGTGGCGGTATAATCTCAATTGACAATACAATAAAAATGACCCTCGGAGTAGTGGTACCATCTCATTTGATGATACGTTATGATTGACTCTACGGGTAGTGGTATCGTCTCAATCGACAATACAATAAAAATAACCTTCAAGGTAAGAGTATTATCATATCTGATAATATAATGCAGCTAAACGTCTTCCAGGTATCTTTAGTTGCTGGAAAATAATAATATTGCTCTGTTCGTGGTTTTCATTTGTTCCATCTCCGAACATAGTTGCAATGTTCATTATGATCTTCGCCTTGTTGGGAATTGAATGAAATAATGTTATTCATATTCCAAAGTCTTTGATATAAGCAGCATAAAGTATTTCTTGCATCCACGGAAAAATTATTAGTTTAAAAATAATCTGATCTGTGTCGATCTCTTCAATTGTCTGTTCCTTGTTTTGCTAACTCCGGTTGACTTCTCCGATCTTCCGCTTCTTGATAGATAAGACAAAATATTTTTATGCAAAATAATTGAAACATGAAAAAATGTTTTTAAGGAAAGTAGGTTTTCAAAAGTAATGTTTGGAAAAGGTCACTGCCAAGTGTCATGTCACGTCAAGCTTAATGAACGTCTTGGAAGTTGATGTCTTGAGGTCTATCTAATTACTTGTTGGAAAGTATTCAAAGTTGTTACAATTAATTGTCTTGGCTTGTCTCGAACTGTTGGCGAGTAAATCACAGAATTTTTGAGATCCTCTCAAAATTTCTGTCCCAGTTACAAATTTCAAAGTGACTTCAGTCTCGACTTTGTTGGAGAGATCCTCTTCTTGAGAATTTTTGAGTCCCTCTCAAAAATTTTGTCCCAGTTTCTATTGTAAAGAGAAATAGAAATCTTACGGGAAATATGACCGAGCCGTTGTGGCGTCTACGTATCCCGTTGAGGCAGGAATCAGGTTAAACGTAGTTCCCCTTCTTGAGGATAAACAAAAATAAGAAATTTACAAAGAAACCGACCGAGGCCGACATAGGCCGCCTACGTATCTCATTCTGGAGAATTCAGGTCGAACGTAGTTCAAAACAAAAAGAAAACATTAAAAGGGGATAAAGGAGTGATCAAGGCCGACATAGGCCGCCTACGTATCTCATTCTTGAGAATTCAGGTCAGACGTAGTTCATTACAAAGGGATTAATTTTAAACAAAGTAATCACAAGCAAATAGAACGATTACAAGGAAATAACAGAAATACAAACTAAAGTTTCACACATAGTATCTCTTGATAGCGTCTGAATTGATCAGTTTCGGCCATTCGGTGCCATCCATCTCCGATAGGACTAAGGCACCTCCAGATAATACTTTGCAAACCATGTAGGGTCCTTGCCAATTTGGTGCAAATTTCCCTTTGTACTCATCCTGATGAGGAAAAATGTGTTTGAGAACTAACTGACCAATTTCGAATATCATGGCTCTTACTTTCTTGTGAAAAGCACGAATCATTCTATGCTGCTATAGTTGACCATGACAAACGGCAACCATTCTCTTCTCATCAATCAAGGTTAGCTGATCAATTCGCTTGCGAACCCATTCAACATCATTCAATTCAGCTTCTTGGATTATTCTTAATGAGGGTATTTCAACTTCTGCAGGTATAACTGCTTCTGTTCCATATACTAGCAAATATGGAGTAGCTCCAACTGATGTTCTGACAGTCGTTCGGTAACCCAACAAAGCATACGGTAGCATCTCATGCTAACCTCTGCGATTATCAATCACTTTCCTCAAAATCTTCTTTATGTTCTTGTTGGCAGCTTCTACAGCTCCATTCATTTGGGGACGATAGGCGGTTGAGTTCCGATGAGTAATCTTGAATTGTTCACATATCTCTCTTATCAAGTGACTGTTGAGATATGCTCCATTATCAGTAATGATGGATTATGGCACCCCAAACCTACATATCAAATTATTGCGAACAAAATCAGCTACAACCTTCTTGGTTACCGACTTATATGAAGTTGCTTCCACCCACTTGGTGAAGTAGTCAATGGCAACTAAAATGAATTTGTATCCGTTAGAGGCGGCTGGCTCAATTGGACCAATGACATCCATGCTCCAAGCTACAAACGGCCAAGGTGAACTCATAGCATTGAGTTCATGAGGCGGGACTCGAATCAAGTCACCGTGCACCTGACATTTATGACATTTCTGTACAAACTTGCAACAGTCGTGTTCCATGTTCATCCAAAAATAGCCGGCTCAAAGGATTTTCCTTGCCAAAGTAAGCCCATTCATGTAAGTACCACAAACTCCGGCATGTATCTATTCCAGAAGCTTTGCAGCTTCACTAGCATCAACACATCTGAAAAGGCCTAAGTTTGGAGTCCTCCTATAGAGGATTTCCCCACTTGCAAAGAAATTGAGGGTCATACGGCGTATCGACTTCTTCTGGTTGAACGTTGCATTCTCGGGATAAGTTTCGATCTCTAAATACTTTTTGATGTCAAAATACCAAGGCAAACCGTCTGGTTCCGCCTCGACATGTGAACAATGGGCAGGCTGCTCTTTCACCTCTATATCCAAGGGATCAATATAACTTGTATCTGGATGTTTAATCATCGAGGCAATGGTGGCGAGAGCATCGGCCAACTCATTTTGTGTCCTGGGAATGTGCCTGAACTCAATCTTCCGGAATCTTTTGCACAACTTCTGTATATACTGCACATGTGGTGTGATCTTTTTGTTCTTCACGGCCCATTCTCCTTGAACTTGGTGAATCAGCAGATCTGAATCTACAATAATCAACAGCTCATGAACATTCATGTCGATGGCCATCTTCAAACCGATGATACAAGCTTCGTATTCTGCCATGTTGTTCGTGCAATTAAATCGAAGTTTAGCTGCCATATGATAGTGTTGACCAGATTCTGATACTAAGACTGCTCCGATACCTTTCCCTAGGTGATTTGCCGCTCCATCAAAGAATACTCTCCAACCAGGGTATGCTTCAGAAATATCTTCACCCACAAACGAAACTTCTTCATCGGGGAAATAAGTCTTGAGCGGTTCATACTCTTCATTAACGGGGTTCTCCGCAAGATGATCAGCCAAGACTTGTGCTTTTATCGCTTTCTGTGTCACATACACAATGTCAAACTCGCTCAATAACATTTGCCATTTAGCCAATTTCCCGGTCGTCATTGCTTTCTGGAAAATATACTTCAGCGGATCCATTCGGGAGATAAGATATGTTGTATAAGAAGACAAATAATGTGTCAACTTCTGAGCAATCCAGGTCAAAGCGCAACACGTTCTCTCCAAGAGAGTGTAACGAGCTTCATATGGAGTGAATTTTTTGCTCAAGTAGTAGATGGCTCGCTCCTTCTTCCCAGTCTCATCATGTTGACCAAGCACGCATCCCAATGTATTATCCGAGACTGATAAATATAGCAATAACGGACTCCCTTCTCGTGGAGGGACCAACACCGGTGGATTGGACAAATAGTTCTTGATGGCATCAAAAGCAGTTTGACATTCTCCGGTCCACTTGGTCGAGGCATCCTTTTTCAACAACTTGAAGATTGGCTCACACACCACGGTGGACTGAACTATAAATCGACTGATGTAGTTCAACCTTCCCAGAAAACTCATCACCTCTTTCTTGGTCCTCAGAGGAGGTAATTCCTGGATCGCCTTGATCTTGGAAGGGTCAAGCTCAATGCCCCTTTTGCTGACTATAAATCCCAACAGCTTGCCAGCTGACACTCCAAAAGCACACTTGGCGGGATTTAACTTCAAATTGTATCGGCGTAAACGATCAAAGAATTTCCTCAAGTGAGTCAAGTGATCTGAACTCTCGTGGGACTTGATTACGACATCATTTACATACATCTCGATCTCCTTATGAATCATATCATGAAAGATAGTTGTCATAGCCCTCATATAAGTAGCACCGACATTTTTTAGACCAAACGGCATCACCCGATAATGATATACACCCCAGGGCGTAATGAAAGCTGTCTTTTCTGCATCTTCTTCATCCATCAGGATCTGATGATAACATGCATAACAATCCACAAATGACTGCATCTCATGCTTAGCACAGTTATCAATGAGAATGTGAATGTTCGGCAATGGAAAATTATCTTTCGAACTAGCTTTGTTGAGATCTTTGTAGTCAACACAAATTCTGATTTTTCCATCTTTTTTGGCAATCGAAACAGCGTTGGCTAACCAAGTCGGATATTGCGTCACCTCCACTACTTGAGATTTGATCTGTTTGGTAATCTCCTCTTTGATCTTTAGACTCAACTCAGGCTTAAACTTCCGAGTCTTTTGCTTTACTGGACTGAAATATGGATTAATCGGCAACTTGTGGGATACCATATTCGTACTCAATCCTGGCATATCTATGTAAGACCAGGCAAATACATCAATGTACTCTCTGAGCAAACGAACCAGGTCTCTTCTTTGGGCTTCAGTCAGATGGACACTGATTCTTACTTCTTTTAACACATTCCTCATCTCCGAGATTCACAGTTTCGGTTTCTTCTAAATTCGGCTTGTGTTGACTCTCAAATTGTCGAAACTCTTCGGCAACATGCTCGGGTACCTCATTCTCTTCTTCATGTTCCTCGCACTCATCATCACCTGCCTCATTTTGTTCACTTCGTTCATGACATAACATGACATTGACAGGTTTTAAATTAAATTAAAATTAAGTTTAAACACACATAAAATCATATATACCCGCAACTCACACCGACCCACATTAGTTTTAAAAAATCCATTTCAACCTGCTCCACACAATCTTAAATCTGTCCCACCCCGCATCCGCCCACCCCATTGTCATCTCTCTCTCTATATATATATATATTTCTAAATCGGACTCAATTCAATATATTTATCCAGATTGAATCCACAACCAAACTATTTACCTGACTGTCCCCTTTGTTTTATTCACCGAACCACTGTTGATAGCCTGATAGTATCAAGCAGTAATTAAACAATATTTTCACTGAAACATTGTCTCTTCCTCCTTGAAGCCATCAGAGTATACATATATTCTAATGGTGTCAAGGAGTAACTAAATAGTGTTTTCATTGAGGCACTACTTATTCCTCTTTGATACCATTAGAGTATTTTTTTTTTATGGTGTCAAATAGTAAACACATCTTCAAAAAATCATTAGGTTTGGTCTTTATCCATTTTTTATACCAATAGCTTAGATTTATATTAACATAATCTATGCCTTCATGAAATAAAATTCTTAACCCATTTTTCAGTTGTTTTTCTCTCCCCAACTTTTTCTTCAAATTACTCTTATGAAAAGGAACATTAACCTCAACAATTCAAAATCATAATAAAAAAAATAAAATATAAATCTTAATTATATTTAATGGAGAAAATATTTTTTACCTGTATTTTTGTGAGTATATATCTTTTTACTTTATGTCACGACCCAAAAATGGACGTGATGACACTCGTCTTATCCCACTAAGACAAGTCAGCCTAACACTCACCCATTACAATAAAATGCGGAAATTTCATAATTAACTTAAAAATACGCTCAAAATCTGGTTGTCACGTGTACAAGCCTCTAAAGTATTACAATAGATTTGAAAGAAAACGTAAGTCTCAAATGATGTTGTCTCTAAAATAGAACAATATCATAAATAGGAGTAAGGAGGTTCGCTGAGATGACAAACAGCTACCTCACAAATCTCCAAGAAGCCTCGAAAAATAAGAGAATGGAAAGTATCACAAAATCCAAGCTCGTAACCTACAAAAAATTGTAGAAGCAAGGGTTGAGTACCAAACCACACGGTACTCAGCAAGTACAGTTCTAAACACAAGCTAAGAGAATAGAATACGGGTACTCCTTACACCCCAACCGAACCTCCACAACTACAACCTGCATAAAACCATCCCAACCTAACAGTTCACAGTTTACATAGCACCCAGCTCAACAACAATCACTTTAACAAATTACATATCCTCAACAACAAACTCAATATTCATCAATCACAACTTTCACAAAAGGCACTCACAAATATCAACAACACACAAGATCAAGTTCATCAAATAGAGGTAATCAAGCATCAAGTACTTTCCAACTACCAATAAAACACATAATCATCAAGAATGAAGGATGTCATGTGATGCAATGCAATATGACACCATGAAATGATATGCCTCAGAATTACCAAGTACTCTCTCAACCGTATATACATGATACTCCTCGGAAATACATCGAGAGTTCATGACCCATGGGGGACTCGCGAGGTCCATATACCGACACGGACGATCTCCACATGTCTGTGCGGACGATCTCAACGCACTATCATAAATCAAACAAATTCCGCACGGACGATCTCCACGTGCCCAAATTATAATCTTAACATCTCACCATTCCCAGCACGGACGATCTCCACGTGCCCAACTTATACTCAATCTCATGTCAATGCATGTGCACGATAAAATTTCAAATAAAGGGGATGATGATCTCAATCAAATATCAATATGATATGTAATCACTTCAGCTATCACAAGTATATTGGTTCAATAAAGAACACAATCACACATAAACAATTAATCACATTGCCTTTTATTACCCCTTTTTCATCATTAGAATTAATCAATGTGGACAAGTCAACACATCACCAAGTCTCATTATCCCCAAACACATATTACAAGGAAATACACGAATTCCATACACTTAACAAGGGTTTAGAAATCAACTTGCCTCAAATAATCAAGAATTCACTCTGGCACTTGAGCCTTCCACTTTCGTTGAGCTCCCAAATAAATGCAATCTATTCACATTAATAATCACGATAAGATTTCGAAGGTTGACCCATATTACTATAGGTCTAACCTAGACCCAAAAACTCACTCCATCTATAATCAAGTTCCTAATTTTGATGCCAATAACATGTCAACTCTTTCAATTTTCTCCAAATTTTAAGTGTAAGGTTAAGTTACAATTTCTCCATATATCATCAACCTAATGGTATTCATATAATTCGATAACCCAATATTTAATTACCTATCTCAATATACTAAATATTTAATTTATAATATGATAATTAAAATAGAAACAACTAACTGTGAAATCTACTGGTCACACAAATTCATGGCAGAACCATGAAAAACACACGGAAAACCCAACACTTATCCATTCATGACAATGATTACATAATCTCACTATAACAATCACACCCACCTTGATTTTCAATTCAAATTTCCCTTCTGTTCAACCCCAACAACGTACTGACACTATTTTGTCTCTTTTCTTTTAAAAACAAACAATTTCCAACCATATTCCTTAACAATATATCACCCTAAGATATATATATATATATACAATTTTATAAAGAATCTTGATTAGAACTAACCTGAATCACTCGAATTTTCCTGCTTCTTTGCTTTCTGTCGCACATCTAGGTTGGTTTTTCTTCTGCCTCTTTCTTTTTTTTTTCTTTAAACTAATTATATATTAAAAGTAATAATTCCTACTAATCTATTTTAACATTTTAGACTTGGGCCATTATTTTTAATAATAAACAAATTACCCACAAATTAATTAACTATAGATAAATGACTATTCAAAATTATCAAAAATGACCTTTCGAGTCTGGGTCATTACACTAAAGCAGCGAATTAGAATTTCCCTAGACGATACCTATATCATTTAATATGGTTTAAATATTTGATATTCTCCACAATTTTCCATTAATTAATGAATGTATATAACTTTAATTTTGTCAGATTATAGGAATAGGGATCTAAACATGTCAACTGGGCCGGTCTGATCCATGTTCGACCCAGCACAACATATTAAGGAAAAACTACCTATCTAGATATACTTAACTACCACATATACATATTTTATCTCTACTTTAAAAATATTATATAAAATGCCACTTTTTAAAAAATATACCATTTAAAAAAAAATCAGATACACAATCCCTTTAAAAATAATAATATATAATTATCTTAAAATTATATCTCCTCAATTAGTAGGACACTAACAATTCAAATTAATTTCTCTATTCTTTTCAATCGTTTCCCTCCCCAATCCCAAAACAGATACCTCACGTATCCCACCATTACCCTTTCTTCTTCATCATTAAACATTTCCTTCCCCTATCACAAAAAAATTTATGTGTTTCAGCTATATTTCATATTTAGATACACATAATTAAATATATATGCTTATTGTATATTCGAGATACATGTTTTTGGATATAACGTATGAAATTTAGATACACATAATTAGATGTATATGCTTCTTCTTTTTGTATATTCCATATTTAGATACACATAATTAGATGTATATGCATACTATGTATTCGAGATACATGTGTTTGGATATAACATATGCAATTGATACTTGATACATCAAATTAATACTAGATACATATAAAAGATACATGAAACTAATATTAGATATTTATATAAATAGATACATAAAATTAATACTAGATACGTTATAACAAATACATGAAATTAATGCTAGATACTTCTATGAAACATATGAAT
>JAJOOS010010891.1:0-15496 GCA_029582725.1 Solanum chiquidenum | reverse complement strand
CAAATCATCATGATGGCCTAAAATTATGAGATAACTTGTTGGATTAATTATTTTGAGATTGTAGTGTGGAATAATAATTCTAAAATAACTAATTTTGGTATAATTAATCTCAAGATAACTTATTTTCCAACTAAACTGAACCTCCTTGGGAGGAGTCTGGCTCCACAACGGACATTTTTTGGATGTTACAGACTAAAAGAGACCCTCCCTAAAAACAGGAACCACAATGGATACTTCACCTATTTGATAATACCCATTTGGGTGATGTACCTGTTTTGGTCCGTGTTTTTAGGAAGGGGCCCTTTTGATCTGTAACGTCCAAAAAATGTCTGATTTGAGATTGGACTCGCCTTGGGAGTCTTAACATTTGGATCGAACAAGTATAAAATAAATGATGTTGTCTTTTTAACTCTTTATTTGCTTACATTAATATTTCTGCAGTTATATGTTCAATATTGTACTTAGAACCTTGATTTTTTTTTAAAACCATATAACACTTGATAAAATTCTTCAATAGTCTACTTGATAAAATTCTTCAATATTCTTGAGACTTAGTTCATGCGTTCCAATTTAAGTGTCTTACTTTCTCTTTTTGTCTATTCCAAAAAAGTCTCTTTTTATATTTAGTAAAATTTTCAACACCAACACTCTACCTGACAAGTTTAAGACTTGCCACATAAGATTGAAAAGATAACATACATCTTTAATTTAAAACCACAAGATTCGAAAAAATCTCACTTTATTTCTTATATCCGTGTCCAATAAAACTAAGACACTTGAATTGAGACGGAGATAGTAGTAAATTGTGATAAGAAATTACCAGAGATACTTTCATATAGGGGTGTGCATCGGTTCGGTTCGATTTTATGTATTATCGGTTTTCGGTTTTTAAATATGTTAAACTAATAACCAAACCAATAATATATTTTTTATCGGTTTTTGATTTATCGGTTTTGGTCCTTAACGGTTCGGTTTTCGGTTTAACCAATAAGAAAATATTTATAAAATAAATATATGACTTTTCTAATAAATTTGATGCGAAAACACAATAATGTAACTTTACAAATGCTCATAAAATAGAAGCAATAATAACAAAGATGAAAAGAACTATACAAGCGTAACACAAAGAGAAATTAAGAGGAATATGGTTCTTACTTTAGATTTTAACGTTTTTTATAATGTGAAATTGTGAACTCAAAGTCATTATGAAGTGTGAATTGAAGGCTAAAGGACAAAGATAGTAACTACTAAGGTATTAAGATTAATATATAATATTTATGTACAAGTAAAAGTAATAAATTACTAGTTTTAATGGGTTATCGATTTACCCAATAACCCAATATTAAAAACCAATATCGAACCGATAACCCAATAATTTTTTTTTTAAAACCATTAAAAAAATGTTAACCCAATAACAATAAACCAATGACACTTTTATCAGTTCGGTTTATCAGTCGGTTCGATTTTTGCACACCCCTACTTTCATATATATATATATACACACATATAGTTTCCATCAACAAATAACAACAATGAACATGACAATTAATAGTTCAAATCACATGAGAAAAAAATTCAGAATCCATAAGCTTAAAATTCTGGCTCCTATCAGAACGTAGCGTTACAAAAGCATAAAACTAAATAGACATTGATATCTTCCGGACAATAGCAGCTTGCTGATATGCAAATCAATTCATCCACAAAGCATAACCTTTCATCTTAGTACTACAATGGTTTAGCTTCCGCTGATGTCTCCTCTGACTAGAAGTTCACAAGTACGATGAATGATTCTGCTGCTCGGAAATCACATCTAGAACTATAGCAAAAATAATTTATAGCGGCAATAAATATGCACATTAACAAAGAGTGTAAAAGTCTTTACTGACATTAGTTAATTGTTATTGAATCTAATCTCGCTATATGCTTTATGAACATTTACAAAGAGTGTTAATTGTCTCTAAAAAGACATATTTAACGGTAATTAAGCTATTGCCACTAAAGATCATTTTTAGTATAGTGAAAATGAATGAAGTACATCGCAAAAGGAAGTAGAGAGAAGTCGAAAATCATGAAGTTATATAAAAATGACATTGTTGGTTAAATTATTTGCTGACAAGTATGTCGATGCAATATATAGCACAATTGGCATAACTTAAATGTTATTGTTATCGATCAATCTTCCCCACAAAGGTAGGAGTATGGTGTGCATACATCCTATCCTTTCAGGCCTTACTTGTGGGATTACACGGGGTATGTTACATTGTTGTTTGTTTGTTGTTCTCAATATCAATCTTCTAATTATTTTTTTATCCATGTAAAAAGAAAGCACTATATATTCACAATAATGAAATGACTTACCATGCATCATCACTTATCTTTCTTCAAGATATGAACTTGGAATGAGTTCCCATAACATAGTTCTGATTCCTCTTTAATCTCCACAGCTGAATTGCCAACAGAATCGCGACAATCGATAACTTTTATCGATCGCAATTGTATTTCAGCAAAGGTTTATGAGATCTTTTCAAGCTTGGGACAACTTTTTATAACAAGATATTCAAGGCAAGGAAATGATTCCTCTCTGCAACTCCATTCGGTCATAAAAACACGATGTAATTTCAGAAACTTGAGTTCTTCAAACGTGTAATCACTGAGATCCCAATGCTTTTCCCCTGCAAAGTATATCTCGGACATAGAACACATTCCAAGAGTCTTCAAGTTATCTAACACAATATCATCTTCTTCCCATATTGTAATGGGAAATTCATTTATGTCCACATGCCTCAACTTTGACATTTTCCATATAGCAGGGGATATCATTATATAAGATGAACGAACCCGCAAAGTTTGTAGATGAAGTAGGTGTGACACCCATTTGAAATCAAATGCTTTAACAAAAATTGCAAGGTACCTCAAGTGTGGCAATGACTGAAATGCAGTAGGCAAAGAATTGTCCAAGTAGATATCCAATAAATGTAAAACCCGAACAAGTCTTATGTTATTAAGCAGACGGAAAGGATTCTTACGGTCCAATATACTGAATTTCGGATGAACAATGAACTCCTGATCACTTCCCTTGAAATCACTTGTCATAGTACGGTCATGTATGTACATACATAACCTTTGTTCTTCGGGTTGATCTGGATAACTATACGGCACTATGAGCTGCATGAACTTTTCTTCTGTAATTTTTCTCAAGTAAAACTCACGAACTTGATCATGAACTATGCAGCATTTCATTTTACCATTCGATCTTGTTTTAGAAACCACTGCGAGGCTCTTTCAACAAGATCACGCAAGCAAATCTCTGATAATTCTTCAGCTTCAACGTGTCAATGTTCTGCACAAACTCCTCAGCTATCCACCACTTGATTAGATCAGACACTGGAATTTCGTAATCTTTAGGAAACAATCCCATGTAGAGAAGGCAAGGCTTTAAATGATCCTGTAAATGGTCATAACTTGATTGTATCGTCATCATGCTCATCTCCTTGTTGGAAACATAAGAACTTATATCATATGCAACCTTAAGCCACAAAGACGCTTCTCTTTCTCTTGAAAGAGTTTCAGCAATCATGATAATCAAAGAAGGTAATCCTTTACATTTTTTGGCAACTAGTTGTCCTAACTTGACTAGCTCCAAAGGACACGAGTTCCCTCGTTGAAATACTTTCTTCTGCAATAGTTCCCAACTCTTTTCATCTTTTAGAAATGGAAGAGAATAAGGATGACTATACCCCTTAACGTAGCTAGCCACCCCTTTATATCTAGTTGTTATCATTATTCTACTTCTACAATCAAAATTAGGGAAACATAGTCGAAAATCATCCCATTCATTGCCATTCCATACGTTGTCTAATACAACAAGACATCTTTTTCTGTATAGACACCTCCGCAACATGTCTTCAGGATAATCCAAGTCAACATAGTTAGAACGATGATCACCTGTAATTTGTTTTAGAATCTGAAGCACCAACTCTCTCCTATTATATGTTTGTGAAACAGAACACCAAGCTCGGACATCAAAATGATCAATAATAGAACGACTATTGTATATCTTTGTAGCCAGAGCTGTTTTCCCTAAACCAGCCATTCCAACAATCGAGACAACGTCCAGGCCCGGTGTTCCTCCTACCAAATACTTAGTTATATTTTGTGCATCATCATCAAACCTCACTAGTTCTTCATCAATTGATGGCTAATAAGGTTCGATGCAAGACTCTTCAGAATTCTCCATATAATTAGCTTGACCTCTTTAACGATTGTTGGAAATAGAATCTACATTAACAAGAACATACTATAATGATTAACAATGCCACATCTAAAGTCTTATGAATATGAGTATATATGTTCCATTACTATAGTGAAACAAGACATGAAAATTGTGACAAACAATCAAATTAGAAATAACAAAACAACAACATACTAGAGCAGAGTGTACGCAGATCTTATCACCTACTTCGTGGAGGTACATAGACGGTTTTCAAAAGACCCTCAGTTCAAGTGTATCAAATCTAAGTAAAAGAAAAGGAATCTAATTACGAATACTGAGTATATATATTCCATTACTATTGTAAAATAAGACATGAAAATTGTGACAAACAATCAAATTAGAAAAATAACAAAACAACAACATAACCAGTGAAATTCCACCAAGTAAACTCTGGGAAAAGTAGAGTGTACGCAGATCTTACCACTACTTCGTGAAGTAGAAAGACTGTTTTCGAAAAATCATAAGTTCAAGTACATCAAATTCGAGTAAAGCAAAAGGAATCTCACCTTAGAGATCAATAATTGCTTGAAAGGTTCTATGGCCTTTCGTCTTACTCAAAATTGAAAAAGAATGGTAGCAAAAAGATAGAACTAGGAGTTGACTTTATAAAAATTCATGATGAAATTAGATCCAACCCAAATTTATCATTTATATATATTTAATAATTTTCTCACTTCCTCCAAATATGACTTAAACCTTCAAACTATCGATCGATGTTAGAGATGTTGAGCAATCCTTACTTGTAATTATTGGAATTGGTTAAGTGATTGATCAATTCTATTAGTTAGGTAGTTAGTTGATTAACTCTGATAGTTAGTGAAATGGTTAGTTTAGGTGTTTAATTAACTAGTCTGATTAATGGTCAGTTAGAAGGTAGTTAGTTTGTTAACATTGTAGCAGTAGCACATGTATTGACTGAATGCATTCTTCTTCTTCTTCTTCAATATGATTTTCTCTCTGTAAATCTCAATAGTAATATATGCACATATAAATATCTATTGTAAAACTAGAAATAATAAATGTGAAATAATCAAATGAGAAATAGCAAAATAAATAAATTAGAAAGCTATTAACAAGGAATCTCACCTTAGAGTGGAAACAGAGAGAGAAATAATTGCTCCAAATTAAAGTTATGTGACTATGGTTTTCGTCTTGGAAATGTATTTAGATGAGGTGTAGTAACTTAATAACATCAAATATATCTACTTATTAGTCATATAATTTATAGGTTAATGAGTAAGGAACGTTTGAGAATATGCATATAAAATTTTCCAAAAGTTAAGTAAAAATTGTCTTATAAATATATTTTATCATATGACATGTCATAATTTAAGTGTTATTAACTCGTAACAAATATATTCGGATAATTATTTAAATTTTGGGTAAGCTATGACTATTGTGCCATTTATTAACTAAGCCTAGATAGAGTTGACTATTAATTATAAATGTGGCCTTTCGATTAATACAAAAGTCAAATATCCTTTGCCATCCTCTTGTAGAGTTGTGACCCTAACATGTAGATTAGTTGGCTTCTAATGTATTGTTTAATCGATATTATTATAAAATATATTATTCTTTTTTAGTTTTATACATATTTTTTTGTTTACTTTTTTATAAAGTTATCACTATTAGAAAAATGCAAATTACATGGAGATTTATTTGCAGATTATATATGAAAATTTGCATGTAATCTAGTTTCCTGCGAATTTTCCTATTAAGAAACATCCGATGGTAAAATCTCCATAGGTAATTATTACCTGCGAATTTTTAAATCCCCAAATAAATTACATTGGAGTTTTAATAACTGTGTCAGCCTCCATAAAATCAATGAAATAGTTTTCGTCTTTGTAATGTCATTTTCTTCTATTCAAATAGCGAGTGGTCGTTAGAAATAGTTTTACAACAAGCATATTTTGAACATTTTATCTATCCGTTAAACAATAGATGGACAGAGTTACCTGGTACATGTAATTGAACATTTTGCCTCAACCTCCATATTCTGGAAAGAGGGAATTTATCTCTGGAAGTTGCAAATTACTACTTATAAAATTTAAAATAAGATTAACAACACTGAAAACACTATGAAAGATTTGTTAATTAGAAGTTCGTTCCTCAAATCCCTATGTCTCAATTTTAGTTTTTTGAGATTCAAATTAGCTTTCCCCAAGATCATAAAACTATATTCTAACTCATACCCCATTCTCTTTGACCAACCGCTAGATCTTCTATTTATTCGATTGACCCAAACCAAAATTTTAAGATACATTTTTCATCATATTGATATGAGAAGAATTACAACTACTTATACTACTTCTCATATAGAGTTGATCTAATCTAATTTATATTAAAAAATTAGTCAAATTAACTTTCGAAAAGATAACAATAAAGTGTCACATAAATTTGTTGACTCATCAGAAAGTAAAATAAAATGGAAAAAAATAGAAAGCTAAAAAAGGAATCTCACCTTAGAGTGCATATAGAGAGATTAATAATTGCTATATGATTGTGTTAACTCTATAGTTTCCCTCTTAGGAAGAATTGGAAAATAAGTTTTGTGGACTTTGAATCTTGAAGAATGAAAACTGATGGTATAGGAGAAAGATAGATCTAGTAATTGACAAGGTTGACTTTATAAAATTACATGTGGCACTCTTTTGTTGGACCATGTTAAAGATTATTTTTAATTAGATCCAACCCAAATTTATAGTGTTTACACCAAATCATCATGATGGCCTAAAATTATGAGATAACTTGCTGGATTAATTATTTTGAGATTGTAGAATTATTTTTCTCTCACATTGAAGGTGGAATAATAATCCCAACTAATTTCGGAATAACTAATCTCAAGATAACTTATTTTCCAACTAAACTAGACCTCCCTGGGAGGAGTCTGGCCTCATAACAGATATTTTACAAGAACCAAAATGGACTCGTCACCTATTTGATAATACCTTAATATTTTCAAATTGTTTGGGTGAAGTGCTTGTTTTGATATGTGTTTTTAGGAAGGGTCCCTTTTATTTTGTAACTTCCAAAAAGTATTCGTTTTGAGATTGGACTCGCCTTGGAAGTCTAACATTTGGATCGAACCAGTATAAAAGAAATGATGTTGCCTTTTTAACTCTTAACTTGCTTACATTAATATTTCTGCAGTTATATGTTCAATGCTGCACTTAAAACCTTGAATTCTTTTTTAAAACCATATAACACTTGATAAAATTCTTCAATAGTCTACTTGATGAAATTCTTCAATATTCTTGAGACTTACTACCTCCGTTCCAATTTTAAGTGTCTTACTTTCTTTTTTTGTCTATTCCAAAAAGGTCTCTTTTTTATATTTAGTAAAATTTTCATCACCAACACTCTACCTGTCAAGTTTAAGACACCATAAGATTGAAAAGATAACATACATCTTTAATTTAAGATCACAAAAATTGAAAAAATTCCACTTTATATTTTATACCCGTGTCCAATCAAACTAAGACATTTGAATTGAGACGGAGATAGTAGTAAATTGTGATAAGAAATTACCGGAGATACTTTCATATATATGCAATACACACATGACAATTAATAGTTCAGATCACAGTGATAAAAATTCAGAATACATAAGCTTCAAATTCTGTCTGTCTCTGAAAATACATATCAGAACGGAGCGTTACAAAGCACAAATCTAAATAGACATTGATATCCTCCAGTCAATAGCAACTTGCTGATGATATGCATTTACAATAGTTCTGGGGTATATCTATCATTTTTCCCTTCATTAAAATACAGTACGATACAATACAACACAATTCATGCAATGTAATTCTGCGTCGAAGGAATGTAACTGACAATAATGAAATCACTTACCATCTTTAGTAGTTCTTGGGGATATCATTAACTCGGATTCTGTCGTCTCCTTCAATAATTTCTACTTCTTGTTTAATGATCCAAGCTGAGTCGCGAACTGACTTATTACAATTGATCAGTTTAATCAATTGTAGAGTTGGAATATCAACAAAGGTATATGGGATCTTTTCAAGCTTGGGACAACTTTTTATAACAAGATCTTCAAGGCAAGGAAATGATTCCTCTGAGCAACTCCACTTGGTCATAAAAACACAATGTAATTTCAAAAACTTGAGTTCTTCAAACGTGTAATCACTGAGATCCCAATGCTTTTCCCCTGCAAAGTATATCTCGGATAATTTAAGAGTCTCAAGGCATCGCAATTCTGCAATACTTGAAACTAATTCATCCGTTAGGAAAATTTCACTGAGGGACAAACACTTGAGACGCGAGGGGAGAATAATATCCAAATTCATCAATGCAGAGCTTGAATAATCAGAAATATGATCTCCAAATTCATTAATGTGGAGCCTGAGTTCTTTAAGATTTGGAAACTTGTCCCAAAACTTTCGAGTCATGTCAGCCACGGACATAGAACACATTCCAAGAGTCTTCAAGTTATCTAACACAACATCATCTTCTTCCCATACTGTAATGGGAAATTCGTTTATGTCCACATGCCTCAACTTTGACATTTTCCATATAGCAGGGGATATCATTATATAAGATGAACGAACCCGCAAAGTTTGTAGATGAAGTAGGTGTGACACCCATTTGAAATCAAATGCTTTAACAAAAATTGCAGGGTACCTCAAGTGAGCTAGTGACTGAAATGCATTAGGCAAAGAATTGTCCAAGTAGATATCCAATAAATGTAAAACCCGAACAAGTCTCAAGTTATTAAGCAAACGGAAAGGATTCTTACGGTCCAATATACTGAATTTCGGATGAACAATGAACTCCTGATCACTGAATTTCGGATGAACAAAGAACTCCTGATCACTTTCCTTGAAATCACTAATCATAGTACGGTCATGTATGTACATGCATAACCTTTGTTCTTCGGGTTGATCTGGATAACTATACGGCACTATGAACTGCATGAACTTTTCTTCTGTAATTTTTCTCAAGCAAAACTCACGAACTTGATCAAGAACTATGCAGCATTTCATTTTACCATTCGATCTTGTTTTAGAAACCACTACGAGGTTTCTGCCAACAAGATCATGCAAGCAAATCTCTGATAATTCTTCTAGCTTCAACGTGTCAATGTTCTGCACAAACTCCTCAGCTATCCACCACTTGAGTAGATCAGACACTGGAATTTCATAATATTTAGGAAACAATCCCATGTAGAGAAGGCAAGGCTTTAAATGAGAACTTATATCATAGGCAACCTTAAGCCATGAAGACGCTTCTCTTTCTCTTGAAAGAACTTCAGCAATCATGATAATGAAAGAAGGCAGTCCTCTACATTCTTTGGCAACTAATTTTCCTATATTAACTAGCTTCGAAGGACATGACTTCTCTCGTTTAAATACCTTCTTTTGCAATAATTCCCAACTCTCTTCATTTGTTAGGCCTCGAAGAAAAGAAGGATCACTCATCTTAATAGCAACCTCGTTAACGCCAGTTGTTACCATAATTCTACTTCCTGTTTCCACACAAGGGAAACATAATTGCAAGTCTTCCCATGCCTCATAGTTCCACATATCATCTAAAACAATGAGGTATCTCTTACAAAAAAGTGCCTTCCTCAACGTATCTGCAACGTCCTCATCCTCTTTGATCGTGTCACCTTTTTCACCCATGACTTGTTTAAGAATCTCAAACAATAGCTTCCTGATGCTATATGTTTGTGAAACAATACAAAATGCGCGAACATCAAAGTGATCAGCAACAGAATGATTGTTGTACACCTTTCTTGCCAAAGTTGTTTTGCCTAGTCCTGTTATTCCAACAATCGAGATAACATAGCGTTCTTTTGTTTCTCCAGTCAATTTCTGAATGATCTGTTTTACATCCTCCTCCAACCCCACAAAGTCCTCATCATTCGATGAAAAACAGCATCGAGAAGTAGTTGACTCGATCTTCTCCATGTAAATTAGCGAATGTTAGAGGTAAAATCAAACTGCATTATATAGTTAATATTTGTGTCAGCCTTCATAAAACCAATGAAATAGTTTTGCAACAAGTATATTTTGAACATTTTACATGTCCGTCAAGCACTAGGTGGACAAAGTTACCTGGTACGTGTAATTGAACATTTTGCCTCAATATCCATGTTCTAAAAAAAGGGAATATATATATCTGTGGAAGTTACAAATTACTACTTATAAAATTTAAAATAAGATTAACAACACTGGAAACATTATTGAAAGATTTGCTAATTAGAAGTTGGTTCCTCAAGTCACTCTGTTCCAATTTTAGTGGCATTTTTCATTTTTCGAGATTCAAACTAGCTTTCCCAAAGATCACAAAACTCAATTCTAACTCGTACCCCATTCTCTCTGACCAAGATGCTAGGTCTTCTATCTGCTGGATTGACCCAAACCAAGATTTTGAGATACATTTTTCATCATATTGATATGAGAAGAATCACAACTACTTATATTACTCCTTGCATAGAGTTGATCTAATCTAATTTATATTCAAAGATTAGTCAAATTAATTTCCGAAAAAATACAACAAAGTATCACATAAATTTGTTTACTCGTCAGAAAGTAAAATAAAAGGAAAAAAAATAGAAAGCTAAAAAAGGAATTTCACCTTAGAGTTCAAATAGAGAGATTAATAATTGCTATATGATTGTGTTAACTCTATAGTTTACCTCTTAGGAAGAATTGGAAGATAAGTTTTGTGGACTTTGAATCTTGCAGAATGAAAACTGATGGTATTGGAGAAATATAGGTCTAGTAATTGACAATGTCCCTTTTATTGGACCATGTTAAAAGATTATTTTCAATTAAATCCAACCCAAATTTATAGTGTTTACACCAAATCATCATGATGGCCTAAAATTATGAGATAACTTTCTGGATTAATTATTTTGAGATTGTAGAATTATTTTTCTCTCACATGGTGGAATAATAATTCTGAAATAACTAATTTTGGAATTGTTTTATTTAAAAATAGACTAAGACTGGTTTAAGAGTCGCCACTTAATTTTTAAGAAAAATCAAGAAAACTATTTTTTTCAAAAGATTAAAACAGTAAATCTAATGAAAATATTTAAAGGGTTTCGAGGTTCATATTAGCATTTCGAGAAGGGTTTGAAAGCACCCGAAATGCCCGCTAATACGCGGTTATCCGACAATCAACTATTTGGCTAAAGTAATTTAACTTAACTTAAATTGCAAAAAAATTGAACTATTTTTATAGTTAGGATCATTTTACAAGAGAAATAGAAAAATATTATAATATTATTTAAGTAAAGTACTTTTTGCAAATTTACTTATTATATATATATTTTTTTTATTTTATTTTTAATCGAGTGAGAGGCGAGTAATTTAGATAAGTAATCATTTTAAAACGAGTGTCTTCTAGGGAGTTTGAATGTTCGAAACCTTAAGATCAATAACAAATACTAACAAGTAAAATGAACACAATAAGGTAGAGAGGGAAAGAGAGTTGGGCCCAAATCTGGTTTCTGTCCGCCTAGACCAGTGTTTGGGCCCATTTTTGTTTTGGGCCTTCGGCCAATTTGAGTTATCTGCACCTGTCCTAAACTAACATAAAAGTTATTTCTTCGGGCCTTAGGCTCGTCTTCCACCTGTCCTAAATACTAATAAGATAATAATAAATAACTTAACAAGGGGGCTTAGGCCCCAAAAAATAACAAAATACAATTTGTTAAAGAAGAGTGGGCCTCTTTAGGCCCAGATTTTCAATTTGTCGATCCGCTTCAATATTTCGGGACCTGTTCGTCAGATCTTAATAGGCTGGCCGACTTGATAATGGAATTTGAGCTTTTACAGCTCTCCCGAAATGCAAGAGGGAAGATGAGTTCATAGTGAACTCAGACAGATTTCACATGCAAACAAAAGGAAAATATTAAGGAATTAAAATTACTGTACAATAATTGAATAAGACATCAATGAGCTGTAAATTAAACCAAAAAAATGTGAAAATGCAAGGGAAAATGGCATCAGTGAATGAGTGTGTTACACAACTTGTTGGAATATCAAAGAGGGCACAAACGATCTGAACATTATTTTATTTTATTTTTATTTTATTTTATTTAATGAAAGAAGCCATATGATCAAATTTTGAACAATTGATTCGACTACAATGAATTTATCTAAAATCGAGACAAAACAAAGGCATGAATCACTGCCAAACGACACTTTATGCACCAAAATTCAAAGAAAAGAAACCATAACATATAAACTGGAAAGAAGCATATTCTGCTATTCATGGGAACATGTATTCCATATTGAAGAATTATTGTAATCTAAATGGAATAAATGAGATTACCAGGTTTTAACTAGCAAAAGAACCTACTGGAAAATTGATTTCTAAGTTGCAAAGCATTGAACAATTGGCAAATACTTAAATGACCCAAACCCAAAGCTACAATTTTATTCTAAGGAAAAACAATAGACACTAGCTACTTCCGATCAATCACCAAGCTAGCCATACATATCTATTGAACATGTTAAAGATAGAGACAAGCAGAAAAAGGGAAACAAGCATCCATATTGAAAGAAAACAAGAACTGAAGCATTTTTCAACTAAAAGAACTTCACATTTTTATTTTTATTTTTATCAGCCACAATCAACAAGCATTTTTCAACTAAGGTCTGGACAAAACGGAGACATGACTTAATTGAAAACAAAGTAACTCAAGTATTTTAAGATCCAAAATGAAAACCGAAACCACTAGATCACAATGGAAGATGATTCAAGACAAAGCAGAATGAACTATTATATATCAAGCGACCAACATTTAGCACTTAACGATAACAAGAATTAAGAAAACAAATATTAACAAATAAACTCAAGCCAAGCAGCATGTAACAAAGGGATATGTAGGCATGCTTTGAGCAATACACAATGTATATTTTCATAAATGCAACACCTAAATTGGCTATCACTCTCACATCAACAAGAATGGTCAAACACTTCCAATAGTAAAACAAGAATGGGTAGAGATGAATCATGATATGTGGATATTCATGCACTTTTAAATGGAACAGTAAAGGTGGAATAAAATAAAGTTTGAACTAACTAACATAAGATCAAAATGGCATGTGTCACATATTTAACAAAATTTAATAAACTCACATCATAAATGGTCCTGACTCATGAAAGGGAAGCTACTTCAATTAATTGTTAATAAGGCCATGGCTAAAGATAAAACCAAAAAAAATAAAATAAAAAAATTAACAGAACATGAACCCAAACCTTAGTTTTATAAAATGATCAAATTAAATTACCCAAAGAGTTTTGGTGCTCTAAACAGAGACATACCTCTTCAAATAACACAATATGTCAATACCAATCATATCTCAAGTAGGTAAGTAACCAGGAAAGTAAGAGATTAAATCCAATAAAGCATCATGGTGAACTTAAACATGACCATATCTATTTACGGCATGCCAACATCTATCAACAAATCAAGTTGCTGAACTTGGTACTTTGAGCACTATACAAATAACCAATCCTTATAATTAAACACTAAGTCATCAATTGAAATTTTAAAATTAGTATGACAATTAAGAACCAAGACAATGGGCTTAGCAGATTCAGATTCAGAGGAGACAATCAAATGAAGCAAATAATAAACAAAAATTTACAAAGCACTGCTAACACAACATTCAATCTAAGAGATCACAGAAATAAGAACCACAATCAGGTTTCAAAAGAAAATAACTAAGTATAGAAGGAAGAAATAAAGGAAAACTTAAAAGGGAGGAGATTACCTTTCCCGGGGCAGCGACTTGGGACGAACGAAACTTTGAAGACGATTCCACCACCACAATTCAGACTCTGGCAAGCTCTCGTAAACAATGACCAAAAAGAAAAAAAAAACCAAAAACTAGACTCTTAAGTATCTGTAGCTTCCTAATCTATTTCGTTGGTCTTTCTGGGTATGTAAACATTGCCTCTGTATACTATTCTAGCTTTTATTTCCTGTTTCCTTTTCCAACTCCCTCTAGAATTGCCAACAATTTTTCCCCCCTTCCTCCCCAATAATGCAAAAGAAGAGACTATTTATAAATGAGATTAAGGCTGAAAAGGGGGGGAAATTCGGGATGGATTTTGGATGAAATTTCAAACTTGAATTCCAAAATCTTTGAAGAAAAGGTCAAACAGCTGGAAATTGTACCAATAACCAACGGAATTGAGAGGAGAACCGTTCGATATGGAAGCAAGGACAAAGGGGCGAGGAGATCGCAACACCTAGACGATGAAGGACGAGCAGGCTGCTGACTGTACGAATTGTCGAAGGATGAGAGGAAAATGACGAGAAAGGGCAGTGTACTGCTTGTACACGTAGACACCGTGAGCCTGCCATGTACTCGCCGCTGTTTTCCGTCTATTTGACACCGTTTGGAGTCGTTGTTGGCGTTGTGAACGTTGGAAATTGTTCACGCCGTGTTGCTTCCTCTGCTTATTCATGTTGCTGGGTTCTAAGGTTGGGCCGGGTTAAGTGAAAAACGAGTGGGATGCTGGAGGAATTATTATTGCTGGAGATAATTGGGGTGGGCTGGGAATTGGAGAAAAATGGAATGGGGGGAGTTGGTTTAAGACAAAGGCCCAAACTTTGGTCTTGCAAATTGAGTTGGGATGAGGAAACAAATGGCTAAAATTGCAATAAAAGGATTAGGCAAATGAATTAACAATCTAGCCAAATTGAACTTAATTGATGATTTGGCTAAAAAGCTAAATAAGACGAATTAATATAAATTAATTAATGAGCTTCTTAATTTTAACGAGATGAAATAATTAACTTAATTATAAACTAATTGTTGACACCCAATTTTGGACATCCACAATATATATTAATCATCGAGCTTCTTAAATTCCAAACGACTTGAAATAATTGACTTTATAAAATTCAAAATATTTTTTCAAGTTATTTTAAATAGTTTTGTCTTTTTTTTTAATTTTTTTTTATATATATAATTTTTTATAATAAATATTCTTTATATAATTTGTATATAATTAGTATAGGTTATGAATTTTCGAAAATCGTATCAAAAAGATTTTAGTTTTGCTTAAATAGTTAGTTAATTGGTTTAGTTAGTTAATACTTATATTTTTGAGTTATTAGTTTATAATTAAGCTAATTATTTTATTTCGTTAAGATTAAGAGACTCCTTAATTAATTTATATAAATTCGTCTTATATAACTTTTAGCCGTTTCATCCACTTAATTTCGAT
>JAJOOS010010890.1:0-21746 GCA_029582725.1 Solanum chiquidenum | reverse complement strand
AATCCATTTCGAATGCTGAAGGAATATCCTTATCAGAAATATCGGATGATTTATCGTTCGTTTGAACAATGTTTAACCGAGGATCAATTCTAATTTTTTGTTTTTCAGATATTACATCAGTAAAGATGCAGCTCGATTTCTAGCTGGAACATAAAGAGGTTCAATTGGAGAAATATGCTGAATAGCCAATCTTCTATCAGAAGCAAATGAATGTCTATTATAAGGGGCACTCGTTTCATTGAATTGCATACAAATTTTTGATTTTTTGGTTTTTATCCAAATAATGCACTCTCCTACATTTGGGCAATTGATTTTTTGGTTTAATCCAAATAATGCACTCTCCTACATTTGGGCAATTGATTTTTTGGTTTAATCCAAATAATGCACTCTCCTACATTTGGGCATTTAAAAGTATAAATTAATCATAACTTGTTACTAATTAATTTGAAAAAAATATATAATTCCTTTTATTTCTTTTAAAAAAGAAATAATCATATATATATATAGTCTAACTTAAATTAGATAATACAATTCATAAAGTGCCGTGCCTTTCCTTTTCTTCTCCCAAGAAACCCTTCGCCTGCTCTGTTTCTTTTCAAGAAAAATAAGTTTTCTCCTCTGTTCTTTTTCAAGAAAAAGACTATGAATCTTTGTTCTTCCCCATGGAGCCTTCGTCTCCTCTGTTCTTATACAAGAAAAAAGCTCTGCCTTCTATCTCTCTCTTCTGGTAAGCTTTGTCTCTTCTCTATTCTTTTCCATGGAGCAACCAGATCTCGTGACAACTTTGTCGGAGAAAAAGTCATCAACTTTCAGCGGCCATGAAACTAATCTCTTCTTTTCCAATTTTTTTCTTGGCTTTGGTCAAAGTATCTGGATCGGATTGACCGAATACGACACGCACCCCGCACCCGCACCCGCACCAGTTTCGCATCGAGATGGGTTCGGCTACAAAAATGAAGAGTCCGCGCAACATAGGCAATGAGAGCTACAAGGTGCCAAGACGTGAGGGTGGGGGTGCATTGGCAATTAATATAAGGGCGGGAGAGACATGCTTTAGGGCCTCCGGTAACGGGGAGGAGGCGACGTAGATATAATGGAATGATGTGGTTAGGTTTTGGATGAACGATGCAATTTCTTGGAGATTGGCTGAGCTGGTGATCAATTGGGCTAGTATTGGAAAATAAGCATTTCTAGGCTATCTGTTAAGCTATGTTGCAGGGACTCTTCATTCATTTTTGCAGCCGAACCCTTCTCGACGCGACACTGGTGCGGGCGCGGGGTGTGTGTCGGATTCGGTCAATCCGATCCAGATACTTTGACCAGAGTCGAGAAAAAAATTTGGGAAGAAGAGATCAGTTTCATGGCCGTAGAAAGTTGACGACTTTTTCTCCGAAGTTGTCACGAGATCTGGTTTCTCCATGGAAAAGAATAGAGAAGAGACAAAGCTTACAAGAACAGAGAGAGAGGAGCCAAAACTTTTTTCTTGGATAAGAACAGAGAGGAGACGAAGGCTCCATGGGAAAGAAGAAAGGATTCAAAGTCTTTTTCTTGAAAAAGAACAGAGGAAAAAGTTTTTTTTCTTGAAAAGACATAGAACAGGCGAAGGGTTTCTTGGGAGAAGAAGGGGAAACGCACAACACTTTATGAATTGTATTATCTAATTTATGTTGGATATATATATATATGATTATTTATTTTTTTATAATAAATAAAAGGAATTATAATTTAAAAAAAAATTAATTAGTAACAAGTTATAATTAATTTATACTTTTAAATGGTCCAATGTAGGAGAGTGCATTATTTGGATTAAATCGAAAAATCAAATCAAATTGAACCGAATTCTAATTTGATTTAGTTTATATTTTATGTTTGTACATCTATAATATATACTTTTAAGTATAGTGTTTTACATTTTACTTGTGATTTATATTAAAAAGTATATTTAAAAGATTTAATATTATTATTATTACTATTCTACTTATTATTATTATTTTTATTTTTATTTTTATTATTATTATTGAATATTTTTAGCCGAATCCCCGCACCCGTATCCATACTCGGATTTGCACCCCCAAATCTTAAAATTTAAATTTTGCCGAATCCAACTCTCGGATTCGCATCCATCTCGAATACCCGCACCCGAGTCTGAGCAACTTAGCTGTTAAGGTAGCGGTGGGACTGGTATACAAGCAATGTAGGACGAGTTATGTTTGTCAGCCAAATATCATTTTCCTTTTCCAGCAAGGTATTGTTTTGATTTTTTGCCTTTTGCTTCTTCCTCTTCCTTCTGGTGAAAATCCATCCTGTACTAGTACTTTCTTTCTGTGGACAGATTCTGCCTCCCCAGTGGGGATCAACTCTGTATCATCAGTGTTCAGTGAAAATACCTGTATGAGGGATTCTCTGGTTGTGCATCATCAGCTTTCTCAACTGCCTGTGATAGTTGATCTGTCTTCAAGTCAACTACCAGATGCACACCTTTTTGTTCAATGATTTCTGTTGGCAGATAATTAGTTGAACTAGAACTGAAGTCTTCTTGAGAAGTCTCTTCTATAGTATCTTCCTGTTCCTGTCCAATCTGTTGCTTACAACCATTCTCCTCAATGTTACTGGATTCATGTACCTTCTCCTTTGAAGTAGAAACATTAGTTGTTTCTTAAGTTTCTACTGTAACCTCCTTACTTTATTCATTTGCAATTGTCCCCACTTGATCATTTTGAAGTGAAAGGTTCTGATTTGGATTGCTCCACTTGGATTTGCTTGGTAGTGTAAGTAGACAATCCCATACATCTTTCTTATGATTGAACGCGCTTAAAAGAATAACTCAACTCCTCTATTTTTGGCATCTTTTTGAGTTTCTTCTTCTTTTTGTACTTTTTACTCACTCTTTCAGTCACTGTGGGCTTGTCTATGGGTTTGATATCATTATGGTTGTGAGATCGATCCCCTTGTAAATTTTGCTGCTTCTTTTTCAAATTACTCTCACCTTTTCCATCAGTATTATCATTGTCAGGCTGCACCGCATTTACAGGTACAACCATGTTTGGTATCAACTTAGTTTCTTTAGTCTCTGTGGCTTTCTTTTTTCCCCCAAACCCTACAAATCTTCATGGAGTATCCTCGTATTCAAGTTTTCTGGACATAAACCTTTGGATGTTGAATTCTCTCATCCTCCAATCCTACCCATACTGCATACAGTTTTAGTTTGCGTTTAAACAAATCTACTTCTACCATCACTTTGGCCATACTAGCTGTCCTGCTTCTATTCGCAGCACAAGAGCAAGAGGGTGCCCACTGTTGGCCATTGGGATATACTATTAACTATGTGGTTAAGTTATAGTATTATATTTTAATCCCGTGTAAAGATTGTTTATTTTATTTAAGTTTATATAATAGAGTCTTTATTTGAATAGATCATTTGGTTTATATGTATGTTCTTTACTTTATAGTAGACAATTTTGTGTATGGAGTTATTTAACTCATTCACGGAAGATTAAAATTGTTATAGTTCTTATAAGTTATAAATTAATGTTCACGATCAAAGATGAAGTAGGACAAACATCTTGATGATTGTAGCACAAGATTAAATATAATTCAATCTTAATTATGGAAATGGTAAAATCTAACTCATGTGCTAGTACATTCCGTATGTATTGAACGTACCAAGTAGAGATGTTCATTTATGTTCTGAATATTTATAAACAACTTGTCTAGTTTACTATATGTACTCTTAATCTTGATATAATTATTATGATCTATGTAATTTGATTCATTGTTTTAATATATTAAAAGGTGAGACTCTATTATGAGTCAAAATATTTCTAGTAGATTGAATAATGACAAATCACATTCGTGAAATAATAATTAGTTGATAGAACATATCTCTGACTTGAGATAGAAGACACTCATTTATGATTACTTAAAAGTTTTCACGTGAAAACCCTTGCAGGTTGATTTCATATCCGTCGTGTGAAATAAGTTGTATAATAAAGGATTAAGTTAGTTAATAAATTAAATTCTTACAAAATTTGATTTAATTGATTGGTGTCAGTAATTCTAACATGAGGAGTTAAATAAGATGTAATGATATATTTCAAAATTAAATCGAGGAGTGTAATTATAAAATTTTAGTGAAATAATTTGTAGTTTATTACGATATGATTAATTCATTCTTTTGCGAATTAACATTGGGATTGAAAACTTTAGTTAAATAAATTGTGATCCTTATTGTGCCCGACTAATTAATTGTGTTTGGGAAAAGATAAAAAAGAGCATTACAGAAGAAGTGATATATTTATTGGTCTTCTATAATAAATAAATATACATTTGAATTACAAATATTTGAATGTCAAGGGCAAAAGTATTTTGCTAATTAAAGCAAAAAAACGTTTTTGTTTTAATGGCTCTTTATTGCTTCTTGATTGCTCTTGAATATCTATATTGGCTGAAATTCGTATGCCAAATTCTATGGGTATAAAAGGAGAGGATCACTTTTCTGGAAAACAATACATATTTGTCCACACAAGTTTTGGTTGAAAAAGGTTAGTTAGGAAAATAGTAGAAGGCAATAGTTTTGGATTTTCTGTTCTTGAACGAGTTTTGTGAAAGTTTCAAAAGGTTAGTGTTTCCTTAATTCGTCCAGATTATATTATCATGTTATTATGTAAGATCGTGACTTTCAATGATTCTTCTGCTGTGCATGTTCTAACAGCCACAATGACAGTCTTTGTCACAATCCAAAAATGGATGTGATGATACTCGTCTTATCCCACCAAGACAAGTCAGCCTACAACCCAATCATTATACTTATATAATAATATTAAATATTGGTTACCTCCCCTAAAACTTGTCAACAGTAGCCCGTAAATAATACTTACCCATCAATTTGAAAACAAACAATATTGCAGAAGGTCCAATTCATTCCATACTAACGTATAATAATATACTACTAATATAATAATATGTAATTAAAAATAATTAATTTTCATCCACAGAATTGAGTATACCTGCACATTCGTTCTTCGTTCAACGCACGCCGCATGTCAGTTTTCTTTCTACTCCTCTTTATTTTCTTTTCTAAATTCATTATGTATTAAAAGTAATAATTCCTACTAACCTATTTTAATATTTCAAACTTGGCCCATTATTATTAACAATAAATAAATTACCCGCAAATTAATTAATTATAGTTAAATAACTATTCAAAATTATCAAGAATGACCTTTCGGGTCTGGGTCATTACATTATTCACCACTAAAAAATATGTTCGTCCTCGAACATAAAGTAAAAGCAAGTACCTGAAGTTTCAAAAAGTTGAGGATATCTGGCACGCATGTCAGACTCTGTCTCCCAAATCGCCTCTCCAACTGAACGATGCTTCCGCTGCACCTTCACTGAAGCGATCTCCTTGGTCCTAAGCTTTCGAACCTGCCTATCCAATATAGTTATAGGCTCCTCCTCGAATATCAAGTCTGGGCCTAGCTCCACTGAATCGAGTGAAAGCACATGAGACTCATCCCGAATATACTTTCGAAGCATAGAGACATGGAAAACAGGATGAACTGTCGACAAACTAGGTGGCAAGGCCAACTTATAGGCCACCTCTCCCACTCAGCTCAAAATCTCAAAAGGTCCAATAAATTTAGGGCTAAGCTTGCCTTTCTTTTCGAACCGCATCACACCCTTCATGGGTGACACTCTAAGCCAAACATGATCACCCTTCATAAACTCTAAGGCTCTAACTCTCCGGTTTGCATAACTCTTTTGTCGACTCTGGGCTGTCAACAGTCTATACTGAATCATACGGACTTGCTCCATAGAATCTCTAAGCAAGTCTGTATCCAAAGTGTCCATCTCCGCCGAATCAAACCAACCGATCAGAGATCTACACTGTTTGCCATACAACACCTCAAATGGGGCCATCTGAATACTAGAGTGATAACTGTTATTGTAGGCAAACTCTGCTAAGGGCAAATGTCAATCCCATCTAGCACCGAAATCGATCACACATGCACAGAGCATGTCCTCTAACACCTGAATCGTTCGATCGGACTGACCATCTGTCTGAGGGTGAAAGGTTGTACTCATATCTAATTGAGTACCCAAACCATGCTGTAATGCTTTCCAAAAATGGGAAGTGAACAATGAACCTCGATCAGATATAATAGAAATCGAAACTCCATGTAATCGTACAATCTGACTGATATATAGCTCGACTAACTTCTCCGCCATATACTTCACCCGAACTGGAATGAAGTGAGCAGACTTGGTGAGCCTATCAACAACAACCCAAATGGAGTCATAACCACCCACTGTGGTAGGCAAACCCACAACAAAGTCTATAGTGATCCGCTCCACTTCCAAGTAGGAATAGGCATCCTCTGAGATACACCCCCGGGATGCTGGTGCTCACACTTGACCTGTTGCATGTCAAACACCTAGAAACAAAGTCTGAAATATCCCTCTTCATCCCACACCAGCAGTAATGCTGACTCAGATCATGATACATCTTTGCCGCTCCAAGATGGATGGAATATCGAGAACAATGAGCCTCCTCAAGAATCAATCTAATCAACTCGTCCGTCTTCGGCATACAAATCATGCCTCCGGTCCTCAAGACCCCATCAGAATCAAGGACAACCTCCTTGGCTTCCCCTCTCAACACTTTGTCTCGAATAAGACATAACTTCTTATCATCAAATTGGTGTTCATGAATATGCTCGACTAAAGAAGATCGAGCCTCAATAAAAACAATCATCCCATCACTCTCCTCTGAAATCTGCAATCGGACAAGACTGTTAGCTAACATCTGAACATATCTAGCCAACAGTCTCTCCTCAATACTAAGTGCTGCAAGACTCCCCATGCTAGGAGTCTTCCTACTCAAAGCATCAGCCACATCATTGGACTTCCCCGGATGATATAAAATGGTCACATCATAGTCTTTCAGCAACTCAAGCCATCTACGCTGCCTTAAGTTCAGATCCAACTGACTGAAGATGTACTGAAGACTCCGATGATCGGTGAATATCTCGCAATGCACCCCATACAAATAGTGACGCCATAACCCTAGTTGTGTAGATTCTTTTAGTTCATTAATTACACTTTCTAGGTCAGTTTAAACATATATACATGCTTTAGTTAAGAATGTTTCATTGCCAGTATTTAAATGTTGCATTCTCATATTTTCATGTCATAACATTGAGCTATCTAATATTTCAGTTTTTTTGTGTCATACACATTCCAGTTGGGAGTAGGCTTAGACCGAGTTGGACTAGGGTTCAGCGTACCCTCATAATCTCAGGACTACGTTCCCTCGTAGGCTTATCAGTCTCCTCTGTTGGGCATCAACTTTAGTGATCATGCCATCCATGCCTTTATACCCCTGACAAGGTATATTGGATCCAATCGATGGGGCGTATACATTGAACAATCATGCCTTTATACCCCTGATAAGGTATACTAGGTCCTCTCGATGGGGCGTATACATCAGACTCCATGTTTAACTCACGTGGTTTTATGTCGGCTAATAGTAGCTACCACAGTCAGACTTCAATGCATTTAACCAAGTCTTCAGTTATATTTCAACATTCAGTCTCAATATATCATGTTCATGATTAGTACTTGGTCATTGCATTAAGCTCAGCCTTCAATATATTTCAGCATTTACATTTAGTTCAGATTATGTTATTGCTCAGTATGCTTTGTTCAATTATGTATTTTATTCAGCTATACTTTATATCCTGCATGCTCAGTACATTCCAAGTACTGACGCATACTCTGCGCTACATTCTTTCATGATGTAGGTGTAGGTACTCAGCATCCAAATCATGCATAGATCAGTTCCCGATCTCCAATTCAGTAGCTTCAGTGGTGAGTCCTCATACTTCGAGGACAATAGACATGCTTTACACATTAGTCTTTTTATTCAGTTTTCAGTATTGCTAGAATTAGTTGGGGGCATGTCCCAACAACTTTAATTAGAGGCTTTTTCAGACATAGTACTAGATTCAGTTTTAGTTTTGAGTTTGATCATCTAGTTGTTATTATACTCATAGTCTTTTATATATTTATATCAGTATTAGGTATTCCCCACTTTTAGTTATCATTGTTTAAGCTTCCGCATAGTATATTTATTCATTAATCTTTTAGTATGCTTATGATATGCCAGCTCAGGGTTAACTTGGGGTCACTCATGATCCTAGGTCCCGTGTTTACGTCCAGGGGATAGCCTCGGGGTGTGACAAACTTGGTATCAGAGCATTAGGTTCAAGAGTCCTAGGATGTCTGAAAGTCGCACTAAGTAAAGTCCTTTTCATGGGTGTGAAGTGTACCACATCTATTGAGAGGGAGGTTACAAAGTATTTTAGGGAAAACTTCACTTTCTTGCTATTCTTATCGTGCGTGGGTATGATCTCCCTATATAGCAGTAAACTTCGGTGTCAGTCCCGAAACTCTCTTAGAACCCTTCTCAGTCTCTACTGTAATTGGTGATCCAGTTATAGCTAGACGGGTATACAAAAATTGCCCTGTCACAGTCTCTCAGAAGACTTTGATGTCATTCTAGGCATGGATTGGTTACATTCCTGTTATGCCTCAGTCAATTATAAAACTAGGATAGTTTGTTTTCAGTTTCCAAGCGAACCAGTCTTAGAATGGAAGGGTAGTAGCTCAGTGCCTATGGGTCGATTTATTTCCTACCTTAAGGCAATACAGATGATTTCCAAGGGGTATATCTATCATATAGTTCGGGTTAAGGATTCCAACTTTGAAACCCCAACTCTTGAGTCAGTTCCAGTAGTAAATGAGTTTCCAGAAGTGTTTCCAGAAGATCTTCCCGGAATTCCTCCCAAAAGGGAAATCGACTTCGGAATTGATCTTCTTCTAGATATCCTATTTCGATTCCTCCTTACAGAATGGCTCCATCTGAGCTTAAGGAATTGAAAGAGCAGTTGAAAGACCTTCTAGATAAGAATTTCATCAGACCGAGTATTTCTCATGGGGTGCACTAGTGTTGTTCGTGAAAAAGAAAGATGGTTCTCTCAGGATATGCATTGACTATCGGCAGTTGAACAAAGTCACAATCAAGAATAAGTACCATATCCCCAGGATTGATGACTTGTTCGACCAACTTCAAAGTGCTAGTCATTTTTAAAAATAGACCTCAGATCCGACTATCATTAGCTTATAGTCAGAGATAGTGACATCTCGAAAACAACCTTCAGAACTCGGTATGATCATTATGAATTTGTAGTTATGTCTTTTTGACTAACCAATGCTCCTGCAACTTTCATGGATTTGATAAATAGGGTGTTCAAGCAGTATTTGGACTTGTTTGTAATCGTCTTTATCGATGATATCCTCATTTACTCTAGGAATGAGGAAGAACATGCGACTTATTTGATGGTTGTCTTGCAAACTCTCAAAGATCACTAGTTATTTAAGTCTAGCAAATGCGAGTTTTGGTTACAATCAGTTGCTTTCCTTAGGCATATAATATCTAGCGAAGGGATCCAAGTGGATTCTCAGAAAATAGAGGCAGTGAAGCAATGGCCTAGACTCACCTCTCCTACAAATATCATAAGTTTCTTGGGTTTAGCTGATTATTATAGAAGATTTGTGGAAGGATTTTCATCCATAGCTTCGCCATTGACTAAGTTGACTCAGAAAAAGGTTAAGTTTCAGTGGTCAGATGAGTGTGAGAAGAACTTCGCAGAACTGAAAACTAGGTTGACTATAACTCATGTTTTGACTCTACCAGAGGGTTCAGACGGTTATGTGATCTATTGTGATGCATCCAGAGTCGACATGGGTTGTGTGTTGATGCAGCGAGGTAAGGTTATAACTTATGCTTCTAGACAGCTTAAGGTGCATGAGAAGAACTATCCAACTCATAACCTTGAGCTTGCAGCCGTAGTATTTCCCCTAAAGATTTGGAGACATTACTTGTATGGTGTTCACGTAGATATGTTCACATACCATTAGAGCCTTCGGTATGTGTTCACCCAGAAGGAGTTGAATCTTTGCCAGAGGAGATGGCTTGAATTCCTCAAAGACTATGACATGAATGAATTTATAGACAAATGCCAAGATACATATATATGTTGAAAACTGTGTATCCAAATTCATATATACGGATGCACAATTTGAAAAAAAATGAATTTATGTATCTAATCGTAGCATTGAGGCCATTGATGAGAGGGTTTGATTTCTTTAGACATGTTGTTGTTGATAGTTCACATCTTAGCGGAGCTTACAAAGGGACTTTTGTATCGGCAAGTACACTGGATGGGGCATGTATGTGATGTTGTCTATGAATTTAATTTTATAAATAATTATTATAAAATTGTATAATATGATACATTCTGCAATAATTATGTATCAATAATAGTAATATTGTTTGTTATATGTGTTAAGGTTGCATATTATCGTTAACTTAGGCACAAAAAATGATTGTTCATGGACATGATTCTTCCAATAATTTAAAAATGCATTTGGTGAGAGAGAAAATATGTGTGTTGTATCTGATAGAAATGAAAGCATAATAAAGAGTGTAAGTATTGTTTATCCAAATGTTCCTCATTTTGCATGCATATATCGCCTTTAGAAAAATGTTTGTTCAAACTACAAGAGAAGCAGAACCACACTAAGTGATCTGTTTTATTCCATGGCCAAGGCTTATCGAAAAGAGAATTTTGAAAAATTGATGGTAATCGGAAAAAGTAGATGGTAGATTTAAGAAGTATCTTGAAGATATTGGGTATGAAAGGTGGTCTAGATCTCATGCAATAGTGAATAGGGGGAGAATGGTGACTTCTAATATTGCGGTATGTATCAATGGTTGCCTTGTTGAGGCACGATAATTACCTATCTTAGACTTTTTGGAAGAAGCTTGAATTCTATTTGATTCTTGGAATTGCAAAAATCGAGAAATAACATCTTATACAAAGGAAACATTATGGAGGAGGTTTGAAGAGATATTGATTATAAATGCGTCAAGATGTGCGAAAATGAAGGTAAATGTACATATATCAAGTATTATGTATCTATCTTTATTTATCATTATATTGATGTGTATACCAACTGGAAAAATCATTTTTCTCTAATTTTTAAATGATTGCAGATTGTTCCATCTTCTAGGAGGTGGGATAAGATACATTGTTTGCCTCGAGAGAAAAAATGTAACTATGGTAGGTTTCAACATGACGAGATACCTTATACACACACAATGACTTTTTTCAAGAAAAAGGAATATTAGAGATGTGCACCCCTACTAATCTGATTACTATAAATCTGAAGCATTAACAAACACAAATGCAGTTTCAATGAAATTAATGCCGGATAAAAGTGATTGGACGGTTCCAGAATGTGTTTCGAAAGATGTTGTCTTGCCACCAAGATACAAAAGAATGTCTGGTAGACCAAGAAAAAAAGGGAAGAAAAATCCAGATGAAAAGCTAAGCACAAACACAAACTGTTGTGGACGTTGTGGACAAGAAGGTCGCAATCGAAGAACATGTACTTTTTACCCGAAAAATTCTTGATGATTACTTTTTTGGATTACCTTGATGTTTAATGTCTAATAATTCTCAAATTTTATACCTTATAAAGTACTTTTAGCTTACTATTTTCTGATGCAATAAATGAAAAATGTTATGTTTTCAATTCTGACTACATTCTTTGATTGCTAATTTCTGATAGAGTAAGTTTGGTATACATGTTGTGTATCTGATACTTAATTTTTTGTAACTTTGGTATGAGATAGTAAAATAGTATCAATTGTTGTGATGTGTGTCAAAGTTATAAGAGACAACATGTAAAAATATTCTAAATATTCAAAGTATCAATTTTAACTATTTGTATCAAGTTTAAAAAATATAGTATCAGATGTTGTTCAAAACACACATTTGAGATGTTTGAGGAAACTATGTAACATATACATAATATTTTTTTTTGTATATTTTGTATATGCTAATAATATAGTATCAACAATTGTGATTTGTAGCAATATTATAAGAGACAAGTATCAATTTTAACTATTTGTATCAAGTTTAAAAAATATAGTATCAGATGTTGTTCAAAACACACATTTGAGATGTTTGAGGAAACTATGTATCATATACATAATATTTTTTTTGTATATTTTGTATATGCTAATAATATAGTATCAACAATTGTGATTTGTAGCAATATTATATGAGACAATTTGTATCATGTGTTGTGGTACATATAATTTTGTTATTTGTGGAAGCAATTGTGTAACGACTTAAAAAATAGTATCAGCTGTAGTGATGCGTATAATACTTATAAGATATCTGATAGAGTAAGTTTGGTATCAATTTTGTGTATGTGATAATTATTTTTTTGTAACTTTGGCATGTGATAGTAAAATAGTATCAATTGTTGTGACGTGTACCAAATTTATAAGAGACAACATGTAAAAATATTCTAAATATTCAAAGTATGAAGTTTAACTATTTGTATCCAGTGTCAAAAATAAAGTATCAGATCTTGTTCAAAATATACATTTGAGATGTTTGAAGCAACTATGTATCATATACATAATATTTTTTTGTATATTTTGTATCTGCTAATAATATAGTATTAGCTGTTGTGATTTGTACCAATATTATAAGAGACAATTTGTACCATGTGTTGTGATGAATAAATTTTTGTTATTTGTGGAAGCACTAGTTATCATGTACATAATAATTTTTTGAAAATTTTGTATCAACTTAAAAATAAGTATGAGTTGTAGTGATGTGTATAATACTTATAATATACAAAATTTAACAAGGTATTAAATGTATTGAAAACAAAATTAAAAGCGACATAAAAAAATATAGACGTAAACACTCTTCAAATTTAGAAGTATGAATTACTTAGAAGTATCATATTAACCTGTGGAGGAATACCCCAAAACACTAATTAATGTATCTTCAAAATAATAAAACATCAATACTTGACTGTCAGTTAGTAAATAAACTATTATTCTACATTAATCAGTTCATCATCTGCTGGTGGAATGAAGTCACTATTTGGCCTTGTAGGATCATCATTCTCGCTAACATATATCGCCTTGGATTTGTCGGAATCATATTTTTATAATAGTGACGCATATCTGTGCGAAGATAGTCTCTTCGAAAAGAGATAGATGAGATGTTGATATCATCGCTCAGAAATTCAGCAAATGCAGCTACATACGTTCCGCAGTCACTGCAAACGGGAAGAAGATACATTATAAAATTGAATGAAATGTGTAAGTAAAGAAAAGTGGATACAATACTGGCAGGCTATCGCTTTCTTGTTGCATAATGTATTGAGCAAATTTCACCTCAAACGAATGTTGTGGACCCAACAATTCACCAGTTTTCTTGTCTTTGTATGCATCCAATGTTGCCCAATCAGTTCTCTCCGTTTTATCAAAGAACCTACCATCATGAAGGTAGTTAGGAATGATCACAGACAACTATTTTATCTGACCGGATTGAACTTTTTTCCTTGATCCCAAAGATGAGTCATAAACTCGTACTAATCTTTTCTTTAAAACAACCACAACTAACAACCAATGAAAGTCTCCGTCACAGTTGACCGAAAGATATACCTCATCTACTAGATGTCATGGTAAAGCAGCAGGGACAGAAAATCCATAATGACGTCTTTGATGGACCTTTCATATACATACAACAACAACACGAGCAATGTGTTTCTGTGTACTAAAAGTATCATCTGCAGGATTGCAATAATACCTTTTGTATGCATTGTTGATATATGACTTGAACAAACAGTTGCACGTAATGTATCTGTATTGATCCATGCTTCTTAGTTTTGACTTCTTGCGTAGATAGTAAAAAAATACACCTGCTGCAAAATAAAGAAAAAAAAGCATAATACATAAATCAACAATATATGATACAAAGTAGATACATGAAAAAAAAGGAGAACACAATTAGTAATATGAGATTTTAAGTGACATATGTTAATTGTGTATAATATTCATAATTGTAATAGTATATTGTTCCTGATCAGTCCAACATTCATTTGGTTGTGATATAGTATAAATTACAAAATCTCTTACCAGTAATAATAACAAAATCTCTGATACTAATTTGCAAGACATTTCCTTTGGCATGACGAATATGAAGTTTTTCGTCTGGATTGTCCTGCTCAACCTCTAGAAGATATAAACACGTGATGAATTATCCTTAATAGTTGCATTTGGGGATATTTAGGTATGGATCAAATATAGTATTCTTGAATAATTTCATACCTTCGTAATTTATTGACAACACTAAATCTTCATTAAAATTTGAGTTGTAAGTAGGACCAAACTTTAGTGAGTGCTTTGGAATATGTTTTATTACATATTTCATATTCTGCAATTCCATAAATGAAGTTGATCAATCATAAAAATCTATAAATGATACATACATACCTACAAGGACAATTCCATATATTTCACAACACAATATGTTTCACTTTAGTTGATACTAAATAATAACAATTCATAACTGATACACAAAACCAATTTATTATGTATATACACTGACATATATTTGAATATGATACAAAATATAAAATTTCATAATCATTATATGCTGTTAAAGTATCATTTATGCAATTATATATGTCTATGGTACACCGTACAAAATGCAACCTACATGCCATACTGTGATTTGAACACTTATCTTGAATACATTTTCATCACAAAGATTTGACCAAAACAGAGTTTATGTGTACAAATGAGTAAGTGATACTCAATATCAACATTTGATACATAAATTATAATACCATTCAATCTTATAAATTGACCTTTAACTTTTGATACATTAACAATAACGTAACAACAAAATATACAAAAATTAGTGTTTCTAGGTAACAATTGCAGATTTCAAACAAGATACACAATAAAAATTTCTTTATCAATAATGTATCAAATTAAAAGCAAATAAAACAAGTTCTAAAATGATATATGAAAAAAAATACATACCATGGATACTGTAGGTCGAGATATGGGAGGGACAACCTTTGTACCCCTATTCTTTGGTGTTTTTGCATTCTTTGCTTTAGAGGATGCATGTACTTGCTTTTTCGATTTTGTCTTCTTAGAACTTTGATTTGCCATTATTATCGGGTCATGCAAACTTTTAGATCCCAGTTCTGTCCAGTTGGGATCTTCTGAATCAAATATATGATTATTGTTAGGTGTTACTAGTTGGGTAATCCCAAAACTAAACAACGGAGGATCCATAATGCAAGAGCCAAAACGATGAAAACACTAAAAAAAACCCAAAGAAAAATGAAGAAGATGAGACTACCTATTTTGAACTTTGCAAACGGTTGAATAGAGATAGAAATCATTTGAAATTCAAATTGATTTGAATTTGATAACTGATTTGATAATGAAGAGAGATTGAAGGCGAGATTTTAGGAATGGACAACGTGGATTTGGGTTCTTGAATAATAATGTACCCGACAAAGTTGATTTGGGGGAATAGTAGGTAATTTTTTTTTTTAAATAAAGAGTAGGGAAATAATGAGAATATGTAAACTAATGATGTGTACTTCAATAGTTTTTCCTTTATTATTGACAATTCTTTAATTTCAACTTTACACATGACGTTTAAGACCACAAAATTATATATTTTGATACAATTTATCTATTTTTAATTTAAGATCAAAAGATTTAATTTTTTTTCTATTTTTTTAAAATTATGTAGTAGTCAAAATCAAACAAACAAATTGTAATAACAAAAATATGGACAAATAATTAAAGAGTAAAAAATATCCTTAAATTATGTAAAATTAAATAAAAATGCTCTTAGTGAATAAATTGGTCCAAAAATACCATGCTGTCAATAAATTGGTCAAAAAATACCCCTACTAACAGTTTAATCCGTAAACGCTCTTATTATTACTTAATGAGTCAAAATGTCCCTTTCCTAACATATATATATATATATTATTTTTTTTTATTTTTTTTTTATTTTTTTTTCTTTTAAACATATTCTATTTCTAATAAAAATATTACTATTAAAGAACCGAATTCTTATCTTTTTTCTTTTTAAATCATTTAACTATTAAATAAGTAATCTTATGTTTTTAATTTTATTTTAACAATTAAAATAGAATAACTCTATGTAGCGTTTTTAACTGATATATATGTCATATCATAATAGTTTCATCATTAATTTTCATTTAGATAACAATAAACAAATTTGTAATAAAATAAAAATATTTTTATTTATTAATCTATTTTAATTAAAGTAGGAAAAATATTTTCTAATTAAAAAAAAATCATAATTAAGAAAAGTATGTGTTTAAAATGAAAAAAAATATGTGTTTAAAATGAAAAAAAATATACATTTATTTGGGAAAACAATATTTTTGACCATTAAGTAACAATAGGAACACTTTTTGACCAAATTATTGATATAAGGATATTTCTAGATTAAATTATTAATACATTTATTTTATTTCACATAATTTAAGGGTAGAAAAAATGATAATTTTGGTCCACAAGTTATTGTCTTATTGCAATTTTGATCCATGTGTTATATGACTTAGCATATTTGACCTTCAATTAATTAAAATATGTTATTTTAGTCCCTAAAGTTAATAGACTTGAGAATTATTAGTTGAAGCAACATATTTATTTATTTTCGGGTATCCTTTTACTTACACGCAATTGTTATCTTCTTATAAAAGTGAATATCTAATTTACTGTGAGAATCATTTTTTGGCAATCGTTGAGGCTCTAACGTACGTGCTTCTCCTATTTTTTTTTACTTTTGGTATATATGACATCTTCATTGCAATAATATATTACTCCATTTCATGGTATTAATACCTAAGAATTTGTCATTTGCTTCATAATTAATTGTTCATTCATCATTGACTCATAGTTCACCATTAAAGGTTGAAAGAATCAATTTACATACACTTCTAGTATTTAACAAATCACAGGATAATCTTGCATTCTTTTACCTCTTACTATTTCCTTATGTAGAGTTGTTATATACTATGTGATCTTAATACTTTTTTTTAAAACATTTATTAGTTTTAGGGACTAAAATAATACATTTTAATTAATTAAAAATCAAATATGCTACGTCATATAACATAAAAATCAAAACTGCTATAAGATAAGGATCAAAATTGCTATTTGCCGTTAAAATCTTTTTTTCATATATATATTTGAAAAAATTCTTTTGGCCAGAAAATTTGATCAGAATTTGGCTAAAATGGTAAAATAACATATTTCACATTACGTTATTTCACCTTTTTGAACATTTTTACCCTTTTAACTTTAATACATTTTAATTAAAATATAAAAAAAAGATCAGTTTATTTTAAAATAAAAGAATATTATAGACTTTTTAAATTTCTGACCAAATTTTCTAGCCATTTAGTATTATCTATTTTTTTATATGAAATATATTTTTTAAACCGGAGGTCATTTTTTTTTTAACTTTGTTCCATCTGAATCACGTGGCTTAGTTATTTAGCATCGGTCCTAATTTAAGCTGTTGTTGTGGACGATGAGGAGAGAATCGGCAATTCAAATATGAGTACTTGGCAACGCTCTGAATCTTCTTCCTCGCCTTCGGCTCCGTCATGGTTTTCTCACTTCTGGTCGTCGGCGCTCCGGTCCAAACCACTAGCTCCTCCGTCGGAGACCACAATCCGTGCTACCTCCGGCGAAGGTCTTGTCCGTCGTCTCAGTCTCTTTGATCTTCTTCTTCTCGGTATTGGAGCTTCTATCGGCGCCGGAATCTTTGTTGTTACCGGCACGGTCGCCCACGATACTGGTCCAGGTCAGCTTGCAATATAGAAAGTTAATTTGAATAACTGTGGCCGCTAAAACGGACTAGATTAATTTATTTTTAATTAAAAAATAATATTGAATCGTGGAGAAACAAGGGAAATTAGAACAATAAATGTATGATCAAGTATAACTAGTGCTCGAGTCTGCTGGATTAATTTTCTGTTTAAGAAGAGCAGGAACAACAAAATTTAAATAATACAAAACTAACAAGTTAAATAACACTATGATGAGGTAATAATCACTCAATGATTGATATGTCTTATGAAGACATAATTCTTCAATTCAAGAAGGTGAGAGGCGGTGGAGAATTTAGAAAGTAAGAGCAAATGAGCTGTGTCATGACACTTGATTAAATTTTATCAAAGTGAGAGGATCAGGATACATTAGTAATGTGTAAATGATCTTCACTTCAGTATTATTTGCATGTCACTTGCAATTTGCAAAGTAGGATTCCTTGTGAAAAAACTGGAAAAATATCTTATGAATTGTGGAATGAGTGTGGGGTGAATTGTGGAAGAAAGATTATAGGCCATTGCTTGGTTAGATCATAGTTATTTTGCTAAAAATATTGCTTCAGGATGATTATGACCTTTTCAAATTTTTTGTTAAAGAAATATTCAGACGTTCTTGTAGTTATGTGATAAGTTACTTCATATCAAGTATGTGGAGATGATTTTTCAAATCATGTTTTGAATGGGAAGTTCAGTTTCATATTTATGTGTGTATTGTTAGTATTTTGTTAATGATGATATGGTCCGTATTACATGGATCCATTATCCACTTCATGGACCCATTATCCCACTAATGGGAAGGTAGGTAGCTACCCATTATCCCACTAATGGGTAGTTAGGTAACTACCCATTATCCCACTAATGGGAAGGTCGGTAACTACCCATTATCCCACTAATGGGAAGGTAGGTAACTACCCATTAACCCATATTGTAAAACTTTCCATAACCTCTTAACCGTTCTTGATGGAAGCACGGTTATAAATATGTCATTTGGTTCAAAGGTCCCTAAGCACATTACTTCTAAAAACTCCATACTATCTAAGAGTGAAGTTTTGAGTGCTTAGAAGATCTTTGAAGAAGAGAAGAATTGTCGGATTGGAAAATAAACACCGACGACTCCGACTATATCGCTAACAATGGCTGGAGGTATGTCGATCCAAACTATTTCCGCTGCGCTATTGCTCAGTAATTTCTATCATTTTCCCACTATGTAAAATTTCATAAACATTCATTGTTACAACGAAATTTTACATGGTGGGACTGAGTCCCATTGTGACTACATGATCCTTAAATTTCTGCGGTGGCATGCCTTTAGTTAAAGGATCAGCTAACATTACTTCAGTGCTAACGTGTTCAATGACCACTTTCTTGTCTTTAACACGCTCTCTTATGGCTAGATATTTGATGTCGATATGTTTGCTTCGACTGCCACTTTTATTATTCTTAGCCATAAAGACAGCAGCTGAATTGTCACAATATAACCTTAATGGCTTAGATATAGAGTCGACAATTCTAAGCCCAGAAATAAAACTCTTTAACCATACACCATGTGAGGTAGCCTCATAACAAGAAACGAACTCAGCCTCCATAGTGGAAATAGTAACTAGAGTCTGTTTGGCACTTCTCCAAGATATAGCTCCACCAGCTAACAAAAATATGTAACCTGAAGTTGATTTCTGTGAATCAACACAACCAGCAAAGTCTGAATCAGAGTAGCCAATGACTTCCAAGTCATCTGCTCGTTTGTATATAAGCATGTAGTCTTTTGTTCCTTGAAGATATCTTAAGACTTTCTTTGCAGCTCTCCAGATTACTCTGATATCTTCCTAACATTCCAACAACAAATGATATGTCAGGTCTTGTACAAACCTGAGCATACATCAAGCTTCCGACAGCAGAAGCGTATGGAATGTCCTTCATTTGTTCCCTCTCAAGATCGTTCTTCGGGCACTGATTCAAATTGAACTTGTCACCCTTCACGATAGGAGCTACACTTGGTGAACAATCTTTCATTCGGAACCTCTCTAAAATTTTATTGATATATGATTCTTGAGATAAACCTAAAGAATCTTAATACCAATAACATAAGATGCATCACCCATGTGTTTCATATCAAAACTTTTAGAGAGAAATTGTTTCACCTCATGTATCATTGGATGCAAGTAAGATATCATCCACATATAGAACTAAGAAACATATTTTACTCCCACTGATCTTCTGGTATATACATTGATCCATAATGTTCTCAACAAAGTCGAATGAAGAGATAACATTATGAAATTTCAAATACCATTGACGGGAGGCTTGTTTTAGTCCATATATGGATTTCTTTAACTTGCATACCAAGTGCTCACCATTACTAGAGGAGAATCCTTCAGGTTGTTTCATATAAACCTCTTCCTCTAGATCACCATTGAGAAATGCGGTTTTCACATCCATCTGTTGCAATTCTAAATCAAAGTGTGCTACTAATGCCAATATTATACGCAAGGAATCCTTTTTAGACACCGGAGAAAAGGTCTATGTGTAATCAATTCCTTCCTTTTGAGTGAATCCTTTAGCAACGAGTCTTGCTTTATATCTTTCTATGTTGCCTGCTGAGTCCTTTTTAGTCTTAAAGACCCATTTACATCCACTGGTTTTAACACCATTAGGCAACTCGACAAGATCCCAGACCTCGTTACTTTTCATAGAATTCATCTCTTCTTTCATGGCATTGTACCACAATTCAAACTCTTTACAATTCATGGATTGTGAAAAAGACTCAGATGTCAGATTCTTGCAAATATACATTAAAGTCACTAGGAATTGCTGATTTTCTTTTTCTAGTAGATTTTCTCAATGTTGCACTAACATTTTCCTGTGGATCATGTTGTTCAACTGGTAGTTCAATAATTTCAGGAATTACTTGAACAACTTGATCTATGGGCACGTTTTCAGCAGCTTGTGGAATCTCATTGATTGGTTGCTCAATACCCAATTGTACTTGAGGGGTATTATGTACAACAATCAATCTTTGACTTGAAGTGGAAGGTTGATCTCTTACAGAAATTGTATTCTGAAATTGATCACTCCCACTAATTAAGTCATTCTCAAGAAATTTTGCATTTCTTGATTCCACAATCCTAGTACTGTTAGATGGACAGTAGAATCTGTATCCTTTAGACCTTTCGGCATATCCAATGAAATATCCACTAATGGTCCTAGGATCCATTTTCTTTTCTTGTGGGTTGTAAATTCTAACTTCATACGGGCATCCCCATACGCGTATATGAGTCAAACTAGGTTTTCAACCTTTGAATAACTCAAAAGGTGTCTTTGGAACAGCCTTGGTTGGAACTCGGTTTAATATATACGCTGCCGTCTTAAGAGATTCAATCCACAAGGACTTAGGTAGCTTAGAGCTACTTAACATACTACGCACCATGTCCAATAATGTTCGGTTTCTTCTTTCTGCTACACCATTCTGATCCGGAGAACCATGCATAGTATATTGGGCAAGAATCCCATTTTGTTGAAGAAACTTCACAAACGGACCTTGCGCTTGTCCATCCTCAGTATATCTACCGTAATACTCACCACCACTATCAGTTCTCACAATCTTAATTTGTTTTTCGCATTGTTTCTCTACTTCAACCTTGAAAACTTTAAAGGCTTCTAATGCTTCTCTCTTATTATGAAGTATGTAGAGATACATATATCGTGAGTAATCATCTATAAAAGTGAAAGTATTTCTGACTATATGCGTCCATGTCTGGACAACATATATCTAAATGTATGATTTCTAATACGGTTGAACTCCCCTTGGCACCTTTCTTTGACTTGTTGGTCTGCTTGCCTTTAATGCAGTTCGTACAAGTATCAAAATCAGTAAAATTTAAAGTACTACGTACTCCATCATTTAAATC